>JAULUF010000062.1:2220000-2427500 GCA_031834385.1 Semotilus atromaculatus
ATGAGAATTTTAAAAATGATTGACTATATTTTGAGACAAAGTTCTTGTTAATGATTTTCAGTTTTGTTCAAGGTAATTAAAGCAACTATTTTTCAATAATTTTACAAAAATAATATGTAAAGTATGGTATTTAGGGTAAAAGGCACAATAAACAGATGCTGACTTTTCCATTTGCTGACATGAAATTATAATATTTATAATGAAACCATAACAAAATTACATTAATCATGTCATATAATAAAATATCAGAATAATTTTTTATCTTTATTTTTTAAATGAACATATTTTAATGACAGTATATTTATTGAACAAAAATAATTGACCTGCTCCTTGCCAATATTTCTAAACAAAAGAAACCACTTTTATGATTTATTTTCACACAGACTCTGTTGCTCCATCAATTTCTGCAATCATACACTATGGGACCAGTGAAAAGCACATTTATCTTACGGTGTGCCTTTAGCCCCGTTGTACCCAGGATAATCCTCAACTCTGTTGAACATATTTACTCATATTTAAATTCATTCCTCTGGTTTCTCCAATTTTTTCACCAGAATAAGTGCAGAAAATGCAAAAATAGTCTAATAACAGCCTCACCAAAATACCACCGTTATTTCCAGATGCATTAGGAGTGAGAGGCTGGATGGGCCCTTAATCACAGGTGATAACCCAAAATATTAGTTATAGTTATTACAATATATAGGGGGAATTCAGGTTGATTGGGACATCTTTTTCCAGTCATCTCAATAGCAAAATGTGTCCAGAATAAATCGACCTGAATTCGCCCCTATGCAGTAACATGGTATTTTGGTCGCTGACATTAAAGAAATTAAACAAAGAAAGATTTTTACTAGGTTTGAAGGAGATCCTTTGTTTAATTTATTGTAGTTTAGAGCTGTTACAATAACTGCATGGTGAATAAAACCTGTAGAATAATTTAATAAGTTACTTCAGTGCTCAGTTGACTATCGTGTAGGTTAAGTACTCAGTTAGACTTGATTATTTGACTAGTCTTTGAGTATATTATCCACTAGTGAGCGCTATTTCACTGAAAGTCAACAGTCTTCGCTGCGGTTCCTTTTGTCCGCAGTTCGGCAGTCAACATCCTTATTATGAACTACTCCCAGAGCCCACCAATAGGAGACGAGTATTCCAGACAGACAGCGAGTCCCACCAATTACATTTCGAGTTCGATTTCTGCCAGCCAATCATAACGCAGAGGTGGGGTTTCAGCGCGTCGTCGAGGGGCGGGTTGAGGGTTCGCTTGTTTCACTACGTTGGCTTTTCTCCCAGAAAGATTTCGGTGTGGGAATTTCAATTGTACATTTCTGAGGCTGTCGGAAGCTCTTTCCCGGAGACCTCATCCTGAAAGTTTCGCTGAGCTCGTCTAGAGTGAATAAGGTAGGCTGATCAAGGCTGCTTTTAATCAAATCATCGGTGTTTGTGTGTATTTCCCTAGATGATCCCGCATGGATCTGATTGAAGTCTGCAGGAGCACGTCATTATGAGCCGTTAGTCTAATGTCACGTCTTTCAAAAGATAAACCGCTCGGTGTAATATTAATACTCGTTTATGTGTGTGGAATGGCCACTCTGAGTAAGATCTGCGTGAATCTGTGTGTTGAATGAATCGTGTAATGATGGGTTTACAGCCTTTCGCGTGTTAATCGCATTGCTGTGGTTTTCGTAACGTCAAATGTCGTTGGTTTACCGTTACTGTGTGATGATGTAACGTTATGTTTAATATGTGTTTCATTCTAACATATGGACATATTATCCACGGCCGTGTCAAATCCCCTATGGCGTCTTTATGCAAGGCTATAATCTCCAGTCGTGATGTTTACAGCGATCACTGCTCTCGTCTGAACTCATGCGTTCCGTTCATCTGGTGATGGACGGCAGAACAGCTGGAGGCCGTAATAATCATGTTAACGTGTTTTGTTCGTTGAAATTCAGTGGCACGTGCCTTTAATGCAGCGAGTTGCCCGCGTGGCTGGCGCGCGATCACAGCTCTCTCTCTCTCTCTCTCTCTCTGTCTGTCTGTGTGTGTGTGTGTGTGTCGTCCTCGCTGTGTCTGGTAGTGTTTTTAACACGCAACAAACGCGTGGATGACGCGGCGCCATCTTCTGCAGCGTTTCTGTGACGCAAACCCTCTGTCCAGATGTGCACACACTGCGCGCGACGCGACAACGCAGGCTCGCTCGACCCTCAGCCAAGCTTCGTTTTTTTTTTTATTCACTAAAATATTGTAGTTGATGGCAAAAATAATAACAACATTGCAGCATGCCATTGATATATTTTTTAAATTCACAAAATGCTGTAAAAATGCACCGAAAATCTGAGGTGAATTATTTTATGTACATCTGAATAGGTCTTACACTGTTTAAAGCGGTGTATTTTGGTTTTGCATTAGTAAAAGGACAGTAACTGGAGAATTTACAGACAACTTAATTTTTGGAGGGAAATAATATTTGAGTTGGTTGATGCTTTCCCAAAGTGCATAAAGCTGCATGAAACGGAAGTTGCAATCATCTTGTCTCTAGTGTGTAGTATATATCCGACTGAAGCGCTTCAGGAACAAGAACAAATGTAGGCAGGGCTTGATTTTGTCCACATGGAATTGATTGGATGGTTGTGATTTGCTATTGGTGGATCTCGTGTGATTGACAGGTTGCTATTTCCCAGAAGAGAAGAGATGCTTCAAGAGGAAGTTATTCTGATTATAGATTATTATGAGTAGGGTTGCAAAGGGGCTGAACATTTCCGGTAAATTTCCAGAAACTTTCCAAAAATCCTGGAATGTTTCCCAAAAATCCTGGAAATTTTCGGAAAATCCTGGAAAGTTTCCGAAAATCCTGGAAAGTTACTGGAAACTTTGCAACCCTAATTATGAGACATGTGAATTTAACACAATGATGTGCATTTAACACAAGAATTGTGAATTTTGATTTCATGGTAACTTTAAAGGGATACTTCACCTCTGGATAGATGAATGTGTATTTAAAATGGGTCATTTATGTTGAAGAAATGTGAAATTATTTTTGAATTTATAGCTTTCTAGACTGAGAAAAGCCAGAAAATTCATTTTTGGCTTAGCCTATATGGATGAAAGACAACAACTCCCAGAATGCACTTGCTTCGTTGCCCTACGAGGCCACGCCTACCGGTAACAGAGCGCAGTTATACAACAAGGCTAGGCTACTAGTGAGTCTCAGTGATGAGTTTACCCGGGATTTCGAGATTCGGCTCTTGCGTTCTACAGTCGCCATTCCTCATGTTTACTGTGGCGAGCAGGACGAGTGAGGGCCGCGGGAGAACAAGGCCGGTGGCGTGATTACTGATGAGCGACTCCTGTGAGACGCACCGGTCTCGTATCTCTCACGGAGGAGCGGGAATTTTCTTAGCAATGTTAAAACTAGAGGTGGGCATAGATTAATTTTTTTAATCTAGATTAATCTAGATTAATTTTAAAATTAATCTAGATTAATCTAGATTAAAATGGCTCATTTGAATTCTCCCGAAGGCATTCAGAATATGTGTGCTACCCAAATAATGACTAAAAGTAAGTCTTTGAGAATAGTTCGCCTCGCATAGGGATGTGCATTTCTGCCAAAAATGCCATTCGACAATCGAGGAACAAAAGTCGAATATCGTTAAAAACAAAACCCGCAATGACAGAAAGGGAGGCCAATTTCATCTTTAGCGATTTGTCATCAAACAAACTGTTTATTAATTGAACAAGTAACATGTTTTCTTCGGTTTTTTTAACAGTAACGTTAATTGGAAGAAGAAAAAAAACAATACGCACCACAGTCCGTTTTTGCATCGCCAATGCTCGTTAGATCAAAAAATAATGTCATCATATGTCATAATGATTTTATGTGAACCTGCCTTGTTACTGCAATAGCCTCCTTTTTAAACAAATTAGTTTCAATCAATGTAAACTATTCGTGTGATTATGCCACTGCGCAATGCACATACATTACCGCGGGATGGCGGGTGTTCATTTCATAAACTGTGGACAATGGCAGCTTATTTAAACCTGTTAACCTTTGCCAGTGCGCCGACTCTCTGAAGCGGTTTTTTTTGTAGCCTATAAATTAATGTATGTCCAAAAACCGGATAATGTCATACTTTTTAGTAGTGCTATCGTGGCGTAATAATCTGTTTGGTTGTAAAATGTATTACCTGAATGAAATGAACTCGAATGTATCGTCCTGTAGAATCATTCATTCACAGACAGCATACGAAGATGTTCAATTAATAAAGATCTTCATCGCTGGCAAAGATATGATGCATTTGCAGATTTGCTTTCACTAGACTAAACTGTAGATCCACGGCCACTTCATCCAACGCTCTTGATGTTCTTAAATCTTCCTGTTATTTACGACTCCTCGAGTGTGAATTGAAAGCGCTTCAGATGATTCAGTGCGTGGGGAACTGAACAGATCAACTGATTCGCGAACCGATTTAGACAGATTTGACAACTTGTTTGATGAAGTCTTTGAACAGAAACGACTCAAAAGAGTGATTCATTTGTAAATGAGCATCGCTCATGCCCATACAAAGGATACAGCGCGCTTGGAATAAACTCGTTTAACAACGTATTGCATTAAAATAAAGTAACGAGAGGAACGTCGCCCAACATAACAAAGTAAGTACACCTTGTGTCCCTGACAGGAAAATACCCCTGCTGCGCGATCTGTGACAGTAGGCGCGGCGTCAAGTATGTATGTCATACTACACATTAGAATTGCGCGAAAATAACGATATTCGAAAAAGCTATTTATGATCCCAACCCAACTTAGATTAACGGCGATATTTTTTTTATCGCGCGATAAGAGTCTCACGTTAACGCAGCACGTTAACGCCGATAACGGCCCATCACTAGTTAAAACGCACATCAACCGATCACTCGTTTAGCATTCATGTAAACACTACATTCAGATTCACCAATCGGAATGAATTCAGTTAGATTGAAACAAAAGGTGTGCGCATGTAAACAATGAATGGCGACTGCAGAAAGCAGAAGCTGAATCCCGGACATTTTGGACTATCTCAACGGCCGGACATGTCTGGGGAAAAGAGGATGGTGACCCCAACTCAGCTTTCTCCACAGAACAAGAGCCTGCTAAAGCTTCCAAAAAAAAAGATTGCTGACACTAGTGTACATTCTGTGAGTGAGATCTATGGGTGGGCGTTGAGAACATGCAGGACAGCTCCTACTACTGGCTGTAGTCTTTAGCCTCTGGACAAAAAAGATTTTTTCCAGACAAAAAATACATAAATCTCTCGTCTCAGGGGGATATGAGGGTGGAAAGCACGGTAATTCAAAAATACTTCAGGTTTTCTACTGATACAAAGCTTAATGCTAAATCCTGAAGTATCCCTTAAGGCCCAAAACAATCTCTGTGTGAATCCTACGCCTGTGTTGACCAGGATTCACAAACGCTCTTGTCAGGCAGAACCTCTTGCACTAAAATAGCCTATCTGTTTTAAAGTTGAGATGTTAATTGAGGATTTTAATCATGTAAAACATTTGTTAATGGTCCAATGGCATTCGACTAAACACTTTCTTGGAGTTTATTTAAATGTTAAATTTGCTAACCCTCTTAATTTCTCTCTCATTTCCCAGTTTGGGAAACCTTTATCAACACAAACTTAATTTTCTGCTCCATTACATGCACAAAAATCATAATGCAATGCAAGTATGCGTAGCTGCACGGGACACCGAGTGTTAAAGGAAAATCTGTGGTGTCAAACAGAGACTGTGTGTGTATAATACAAAGTAATACAACAGAATAGACATTCTTATCATCTGTACTCAAAGTTCTGTACAAAACACAGTGCTTTCTTCTACATATGATGGTGTGATGCAGACGGAGCACGGTTTTCCTGTGTCAATCACACGCTTTCGTACGTGTCTCTAATGCATACGGGTCTGTGTCCTGTAATGAAGTGCGTATATCAACAAGCTGCAGGTTTCTGGACAAATATTTGCGTTTGTAAGTGTGAGAGTGTGGCCGTGCAGTCATGTGATGCGTGTACGTGCTAATGTTTGACAAGAGCAGCCGGTGCACGGTTTCATTAAACGCTTTTAGGTGTTGTTTTGCAAAACTCAAACGGTCCGTCATGAGAAGGTGTCCCCCGCCCCGCTGGGCCACTGAACGCTGGGCGAGCGCTGGGATTAGCCTTGCTAGTCTCTAGCGGACCTCGATTGGGTGAGGTTTGAAAGGTTTATTTCCAATTGGATGGTTTTCCGCTGGTCACAGAGTCTACCAGTGTAGCTTTATCCCAGACCATCTGTCAGATCCGTGTAGCGTCTCTACCAGCACACACACACACACACACACACACACAAAGGAAAAGCATCATGTGTTGTGTTTGTAGTCTTTCCTGTACGTGTAGTGTTGTGAGATTACTGCATGAGTGCAGCGTGAGCCATATTTAAGTGTAAAACCCCCTCCGTCCGTCTGTTTGTCTGCACACTCCTTATCACTGTGTGTGTGTGGACGTCTGGAGTAAAGGGAATTGTCTTGTTAAACCCATACAGGGTTATTTGGCTCTTTTTTTTTTTTTGTCAAATAGCAATCACAAACACTACTATCTCAAACCAGACTGATTTATTAGTAGCCTAATTCATGTTCATTTCATCTGATGTGCTTTGGTAGTTCTATCCACCCTAATTGTTTTAACTCTGTTACACACACATTTTCTTCTGTTTGATAAACAGAGCGTATAGGGCTGGGTGATATGGCCCAAAAATCATATCTCGGTTATTTTTTTTGTTTAAATGGCGATATGCATCTTTTACGGTTTTCTATTTGGAAAAAGAAAATCTGTATTTATTTTAAAAAATATAATAATTCACATCCTGCCCAATGATATCCAAACAATGTTGATATTGAAGGAAACAAATATAGTGAATGTGATGTAGGCTATGCAATATGTTATGTGCAAAATCACATTACAATCTAAAAACAAAAATAATGCTTTTGTTTTTAAAATGACTAGCCTAAAGGCTAAACTAAAAATGAAAATTAAAACCGAAAGCACAAACTAATTATATTAGCCTGATTACCCCATTATAGTGGTCACTTTCATAAACATATAGCCTACTTGTAGGTTTAAAATTCCACACATGGCACATTTTTATTGTCTCCAACAACAAATGTTTTAGCAATATGTATATTTGAGTCAGAATTATTGTGCTACTATTATATTGTGCTGCATGTGTTTGGCGCTCGTTCACGGAAGCTTGAATATCAGCGCAGATTCACTTGCAGAAGCTCGTCCTCTCCTGACAGTGAAATGGACATATTTGTGTTACTGTCTAACATTTACAGATGGAGAATATGCCTGTGGAAAGTAAGTTAAGCAGGAAAGCACCGCATCTCAAACACATTAAACAGCGCAAGTAAATCTGTCAGTCAGCAACAGTGTCTGTCAGAGCGTCTGGCAAGCTGCTTTAAACTTGTTAACTATATCTTACCAGTTATTGTGAAGCCCTTAATGTAAGCTTGTCATGTTTAGGACAAATTGTACTTTCACTGTTGCAGCTCACACTGGCGTCCTCGGCTATTTTTCAGATGTGCTCGTATCAAACTTCTGTATCCATATAAACGGTATTCCCTCATTCCATATCGTAAAAAAAAAAAAAAAAAGATATATATTGTAGAAACTCGATATGCCGCCCAGCCTACATGCGTAAGGCAGATACGCTGCTTTGTTTGGCTCTCCCACACGTCACCCTGTGTAAAGTTATCCTACAGTTTCATCAACATCACCAATAGCTGTGTTTTCATACAAGCTGCCAGTTTAATTCATGAGAGAAAGTTAACCGTCGCAAAAGTAAAGTAGCGTTTCTAACCTATAAATGATGAACATGATCAAGAGTTTGTCACTCGATCTCCTGCAGTCCTTCTGTCTCTGATTGATAGTTTAGACTGTTTTCTCCAGTAAAAGTGTTTCAGTGTAACTGTACAAACGTCCTCCTTCAGCTCGAGCTTCACGAGTCTTTCTGTGTCAGATCTGACCTGATTTATCAAGGAAACGCAACAATAACTTTCATATTGTTAGTAATATTTCACCTGGACTGAAGCGACTGAGGTTTACTCCATCCAGACATTATTTATTAGAAAAATATGATCATCAGTCAATCATCATTGTATTGCACTGCATTATGTTTTAAAACGACACAGCTTTGATCATAAAACTTAAGCATTTAAATATCATCTTACTAAGACATATTATTGGCAGATATGGAGTGACGACTGGTCTGACTTTCCAAATGATCACTGATAAATTTATTTGAGACATGTGTTAAATAAAGTTGTTTAAGCCTTTGTCTACTTTTTTATTGCCACAAAAACTGCCATTATTTTAGTTTTCATGGTCATTTTTCCCCCCTCTCTGCCCATTACAATTAAACATGCTGTCTGTACCTTTAAGACTTGTGTACGGATGTCCTTGTTATGATTATGATTGGCTAGCCGCTTCGCCTATTAAAAAAGTAACTAGTACTTGCCCACCAATCTGCTAAATACCGAACAAGTACTGATATATGATTGAGTAGATATAATAACAGTGCATCATTGTCTCCCTGACTGCATGTGATGTGTGAATGTGTCGACAGGTAATGATTCTCAAATGAAAGCAAATGTTGATAGGCCTACACAAGTAATTTGATGTATTTATCTGCATGTCATGTAATTAATTTGTTTAATCCATCCTAGTTAAAAAACTTCCTGAGTGAGTTCCAGCGCTCTGTGTTTTCGGACTGTGATGAAGACTGGCAGAGCATTTGTCATGTCACACTGGTTCTGTCGGTGTAGTTTGGTATTTGAGGGAGGAAGAGCAGGATAAAGCTCTTCATGTAGAGATGAGAGTAGAACATGGGCTGAGACGAGAGAGACGTCTTGTTTGTCCTCTCATTCGTCTCATGTTAGTGCAGAGAGGGCGTCACTGTCCCACAGGTGCACATCAACATAGCAACCGTCACCTGTCCTCCAGAATCACTGTCACACACCACGTCTGGGTTTACATGAGATTTAAAACAGGGTTTCTCCTGTTTGGATGTCAAAAAGAGACGAGTAAAAGGAAAAGTCAGAGACCCTGAAGCAAATCCCTTAGCTCGTACTCGTAGTGAAGACTATTTTACAGTGCAACAACTGTATTACTATTATATATTAATTGTGTCCTCCAACTGCATGAAGGCTGTATGTATGTTTTTAAGGAGAAAAATCAGCGTTTACACACCAATGTGGCTCCTCTGGAAAAGCAGAAATCCAGCTCTCCGTATAAAAAGCTGCAAACGTTCATGTGTATCTGAGCTGACGCTTTAACAGCTGCTCATTCAAATGACATCGGATGTCCACGTTTGTGCCAACAGACATCAACACAACAACACGGACTCAACTAGCGCTCGACAAAATCAACCATGATCACAATTATTGGTGTCTTATTTCATGATACCAGTCATTTTAAACATCAGTGAATTTTCACAATTATTGATACTTCAGTGAAAGCTAGTGTTGTTTTTGGCGGCCTGTTTTAATTTTAGTTTTAGTCTAGTCTTTGTGTCAAGCTGTCTTTTTAGTTTTTGTTAGTTTTAGTAACGTTCATACTCTTTTTAGTCTAGTCAAGTTTTAGTCAACGAAAACTGAAGACATTTAGTCTAGTTTTAGTCATCGAATTTTATTTTAGTCTCTTAAGTAGTAAAGCAATTCTATTGAACCCAGTCAATATAGTATTTCAAACAAGGTTATCTTATTATATTTAGGGCTGTGACGGTGGCAGTTTTTTTGTTAATGGACCAATTTCTACTTGATGTAAAATGGTCTGAAGAGCGAATTTTATCCTCCACAGGGGCGAGACATTTAGGCTATGTTTGATTTTGCGCTACTAGAGAAAGTGAAACTAAAAATCACCCGTGTGTGTAAAACGCGCTTTAGCCTATACAACTAAACTTGACGCGCCTTACCAATTTGACATGCAAGTACAAATGTAGGCTATCTGTCCTACAGCGTTTTTCTACTTTACCACAGTAAAGAATACGAATATATTAGGCCTACTTAAAAGCTAACCAATGAAAAAAACGTTTTATAATCCCCTTAGAAAATGGGTGAGACATGAGTGAAGATTTGGGAAAAGAAACATCCATGCATGTGTCAAATATATCAATGAGATATTTTAATGGAATAACTAATGGAATAAAATAGTTACATTCGCTGATAATCGGGTGACCGGATCGCAAACCAGAATTCAAAGCCGACAAAGCTTAAATGTATGGGCTCACGCACAACTCTCTCATTCGTCGTGACATTATAACATTTCGTTTCGGCTCGTTTTGGTCAGTGAAAATGAAGAGACATTTAATCCCGTTTTTATTTGTCAACAATATTGCATTATACATTTAATTTTAGTCATTGTCACATGACCAGCATTTACGTTGCGTCTTGTATCGTTTTTGTCAATTGATAAGGTTTCGTTGACGAAGATATATCGTCATAATTTTCGTTGACGAAAGCAACACTAGTGAAAGCTAATACTAGGTTAGTAAGTGCAACTATAAAGTCATTAAAACTGTTACAGAAGACATGTAAACAGTCAGCAAAAAAATAAGAACAAAGAAACTAATTATAAACGAAACAGACAAAAAAATATGAAATGAAGTAAACAGTGCTTTTTCAGGAAGATGTAGGCTACCAACAGTGGTATTCAGAGAAGTAAAAGCCTACAACAGAAATTTAATCAAATGTAAAATAATACTGCTATTTACATTAGATAGACAAATCCTAACACTTTATTCATTCAAGAGCAGTGAGTGATTTTTATCTTTTTTACAATTAACAGTAATGACTGCACAGGTTTATTAGGCTGTTGTCACTTAAAGAGCTGAACCAATATACTGTTTCACATGCTTTTTCTTTCTCACGTTTACATTCACTTAAGACATAACCGACTGCGTAACCAAAAACGGCATTTCACCATATTTGTGTGTAGGCTCTGACCGCTTGGGCGCGTATCTGAAGCCACAGTAGGCTTTGCTTATGCGTGTGTCGCACGAGTCCTGAAAAGTAAAGCCGAAACGTTTGGATCGGTCCCAGTATAGGCCTAGCTCATAAACCCCTAAACCATCAAATTACACTTCAAATAATTATTTTCCAAAGATGCTTTCTGTCATTTTAGGTAGTTTTTATCACACTGATGTTTTAAAAAAAAAATAATGTCAGAGCCATGAATGGACATTGGTGGCTTCACTTCTACAATGGAAGAGATTGAAGGTGCGTCGTCCATCTTTTTTTTTTTTTTTTTTTTACAGTTTATGGTTCCGCCCCGTCTCGGATTGGACCAAACTATTAAAGAAAGCAAACTGTACATGAAAAAGTATTCTCATGTATTGGGATGGCCAGTGTTGTATGTTAGGGAACAGTCCAATCCTCTTTCTCTCATCACTCCCTCTCTGAGTCACACTAAACCGCAGCACAATGGCTCCATTCACAGAGCGAGCGTCCTGACTCGCTCTCATCCATGCTCCTCTCTAATGACCGCCCCACACGCACACGCACACACACACACACACACACAGGACAGGTGCTGCTGGTAACCTGAAGGAGCTTCATCACACGCAGGGACTGAGCCGACGGTCTGAGCGGGACGAGGAAGACGAGACGCCTGCAGGTCAGCGGGAGTCTCCTCTGGTGAAGAAGATGATGATGATGATGATGATGATGATGGCACACAGCCAGCAGCATCAGTGGGAACTGGACCAATTAGCATTCACAGCTATGAAGAGGCCAGAGAAAACCCCCTGATCAGACCAATGAAGACCGCGCCATCATTGCCATGACACAGGGGAAAGACCCCGCTGACACTGTGATATCAACACACTCTTAGCCAGGTCTAGCTTTCACCATGCTGTCATTGTCCTATGTTATATTAATGGTGTCATGTGACTAGCGTAGTTTTTTTCTTGTAGCCTGCGTTTAGCCTTTTACCCCCTGCTGATCGAATTTGAGCTTCAAAATACAAAATCATGATGAACAAAACTTGTAAGAAACAGAGAATCTCAGATTATTTTTCCGCAATAATCCAAAAACCAATGGAAACTTCTATTGGATTGAAGTGTAGGGAAAGCAGGGTGATGTGAACTCATGGGCTGTCAGGAAGTTATTCAAACCCTCTGTAATGCACGGGTTTCCAGACAGTGGCAGTCCTTCAGCTTGATTTGATCAGGTGTGACACAAGAATGTGCCATCAAAGAGGATTATTGTGTGCTCACTGAAAATGAGTCAGCCAATCAGATCATGTCTGATAATATGGACCAATCAGATCTCCCTGTGGACGGGGTTAGTGCGACAGAAACAAGCTGAGTTCAGAATAAACCTTTACAGAGAAAGGGTTCATTCAGCTAGGGCTGGGCGATCAAGCGATAACGATAATTATCACGATAGAATTTTCCTTAGGTTCCAGTAGTGTTGTATATCATGTTTATGCACTGTGCCAGTAATGCTGAGCGTGTTGCACACTGTCGCACTGGTTGCCGGTTCAAGTTTTCACTTGAACCGTGTGCCACACAAGCTGTGAGATTCGGTGAAAAAGGTTTGATTCCGGTGCAGTTCTCCCATACAAACCACTAATCAAATGCCTTGTGATTTAAACTAGTTTAAAGCCATAGGAAACGGCACAGAAGGCTTTTCAATCGACAAGTCGTCAACATTTACCATGATTTACCGTAGTAACACTAACTGAAACCATGGGATTGTGGTTGAAATGTTGGATATTCATATTGAATTGTATTCTATTATTAATGTAGACATTAAGGCCTGGTTTCACAGACAGGGCTTAGATTAAGCCAGGATTAGGCTTTAGTTCAATTAGGGCATTTAAGTAGCTTTTATAAATGTGCCCTCGAAAAAAAAACATTACTGATGTGCATCTTCAGACAAAATGAGACTGACATATTTTAAGAGATGATTTCAGTTAAAACACCTCAAACATGATTTCTATTCCGGGACTAGCTTAAGCCTTGTCTGTGAAACTGGCCATAAGTGTTTTAAAGGAGTAATTGAAATTAATTACAGTATATGTTTGTTAAGCTATTGCAGTTTTGTTTTGTGCACTTGTATTATACTGAAAGGCTGCTGTTTTTCATAACACATACCATAGAAACCATGTAGTGAGGTGCAAAGCTTGGTTTTACCTGTGGTTAACATGATCCAAATACTATGTAAGACCACATTTTACCCTATAACACTTTATAGGTTCCTATAAAATTGAGGTTGTTACAATTTTTACAGATGTTTTTGATCATGAACTTAAATCTGAATCCCAACTGTCAAATGTGCATTTCTATGAGACGACATGTAATATTAATTGTGAAATGTTCACCTGTTTGGCAAGTGTTTGTCATGTTCTGATGATAAAACCAATCAGCTGTCTGGTTTCTACAACTTTCACTCAGGAGCAAAAATCTGATTTGACATTTATCTTGATAGTTATTGATGTCGACGGATATAAAACATTTAGTCAATGTTGAACTGTCTGCAGTCTGTGCCGTGCGCCTCGAACACCCCATGTATGCGTGTTATTTCCTTTTGATGCTCATTTTTATCCTGTTTTGTTAAGTAACGCTGTGGACGGTAGAACGTGTGACAGACAGTTACACAAGTTCGATTGAGGAATAAAGTGTGAGTTGTGAGATGCCAATCGCCTCTGTGAGTCTGTCTGGCCTCTGCAATAACTTTAGCTGTGAGCTATCCCTATTTTTCTTCCTGACACAACGCGTTACACTACATGCTTGTTCGACTTGAACCGGCTCTGCACAGCCGGTTGGTTTATGACATCAAACCTTCAGTCCATTTTGTTGTCTACGGCGTGCGACAATGTCACTTTCTGCTATAACTACCATTATAAGATGCATCATTGGAGAAATTAACTAGCTAGGCACGACTGTTTCCTGAAACCGTAGATTTTCACTTTATTTACAGCTGTTTGAATTAATTGCATACTAAAACAAAATTTGTGTATAAAAAAATTAAAGAGCATGAAAGAATGTATTGCATATTATCTTGCTTATTTTGCTCCAGCACATGATCTAGTTTGTCATAGTAACCCGAAACTACACTCGTATTTGCAAGACAAATCCAGCAGTGCTGAGGACACGTGCTGTTAAAGCGCTGTGATTTGAGGAGCACATTTTACCCAAATGACTTCATCTCTTGGGCTTGAGGTGAAAGGTTGACTCTGTAAATTGGCCTCCTGCAGATAAGCTGTTTTTAACTATGGTTGGGAAGAAGCCAAACCCCAGGCCGTTCCTCCTCTCTCTTTATAATCAGTCTGAGAGAAACACGCACACTGGGACGGACAGCTGAACCTCTGTCGAATGCTCTTACCGTCAGTGTGCGTTTGTGAATAAGCTTAACGCGTTTTTACCAAGTGGAAACCTTCCATTCTCTTGAATCAAACACGGAAGTGACTTAAACTGCAGTTCATCGACTGGCCACTAGAGACTGGCTCCAAAAGAGTCAATCCCATAGACCCTCTTGTTAAAATGCCCAACTTTACAGCAGAAAAAAATGTTTACAGCCTGGTACAAAAAGTGGTTTTAGGCACACACTACTGCGTTTTAGTTAGAAACGGAGAATTAAAATGAATTCGATCTCCGTCCACACCAGCGTTTTAGCTGCATATTAGAATTGATCTCCGTCCACATTGAAACGCCTGAAAACGCGGATCACGTGACCATTCACCTACACTGGGCATGCGCGTGCCGGTGTAAACAGGAAGCAGTTTGACTACTCCTCAGTTGCAGCAGATTTGACGAAGAAGAAAGTAGCTCCTCTGCGAAGATTTGCAATGTCGAAGACCACAGATTTCTTTGCATGGACCGATGACGAGGTGGAACTTTTACTGAAAGTTACAGGGGAGTATCAGGGAAGGATACGCCATGACTGATGACACCCAATCAGAGAGCCGAGCGTGAGCGTCTACGTCATCTTTTCTTAAGTCCTCTGTTTTGCCGTTTTAGTCTGGACGGGAGGTGCAAACGTAGCAAAAGGTCTCCGTTTCTAAACGAAAACGTAGTAGTGACAGGCGGTTTTTAATTGTTAAAAAAATCATCCGTTTAAATTATATTAAGCCTTAAAGTTCATCCATTTCATATCAGATCCATAGCATCTCTGTGTCCAGACACTGGTGTAGTGAGCAGCTGAAGTGTGTGTGACGGTCCCGGGTCGGTGTGGGTGGATGGGCCGAGTGCCGGCTCTCCCGTACAGATTCCCACAACCCTTCCGAATGGTTGAGCAATCGCTGTCCCAGCATGCCACTGCATTAGCAGGGCTCAGTCTGACAGGAAGCGCTCCCTCAGACCTGTCCCCGTTTCCACACACCTTATTAAAAATAACAGCATAACGCTTCAGTGAAGTGACGTGTGCGATCAAGCTCTCCTTCTCCGCTGTAAAGTAGGACCCTACAGTGTAGCCTACTTCAATTGTATTTTACAAATAGTAGTTATTTCATCTGTTAAATCTCACTCATTCCTACTCACTCATTATGGGATTAGTGGTTTTAAGGAATAGGAGATGATATACATATTCAAAGACATGCAAAGATCAGTTGTGTTTATGATCTTATGTAGTGGGCCGGTCTGGGCCAAAATGCCCGGGCCGATTTTTCGTACCAGTCCAGCCCTGGGGCCGCAGGAAGATTGATTTGTTTCCCAAATTTATTTCTGGTTTTTACTAGTTCAACCTGTTAACTGTCACTTTTTGAGCATAGACCTGAAAATGACATTTCCAACTTCCAGTTGTTACAAATCTTGAATATTTTGGATATACTGTCTAATCAATTGAATTCTTAAAACTAATGTAATAAATGTATTAAAATTAAGACAACAATGGCTCATTTGCATATTCATAGAACCACGTATGAGGCAAGGGTAGAGTTACAATTGAGCTATAAGGCTTTTTTTTTTTTACTATACTAACAAACCATACATCAATGGGAAACTAAATCTCAGTTTTAAAACATGGACACATAAGACTGCTTTTGTTGTCCAGGGTCACAAATGTGTAATTTTGGTGTTTTAAATTGACTGTAACAATTTAAATAATCTCAATATTAATAAGAGTTGCCATCTTTGGCAAACAAAATGCTACACAACAGAATAACGAGCTGAGAGTACCAAACACCTGCTGTACATTATCACCATTGGATTGAGTTCCCAGCCCTACTTCTGATTTATTCATCTGAATTTGGTGACATTCTGCATTACACAGTAAATTCATTTTTTATGACTGGATTCTGCGCTGTTTTTACGTAGGGCTGTAGTTTCTGATGTTTGTGTCTGTGAAGAGCGTGGATCAGTCTTTGATGTGGCCAACCGTTAATGATTAGTCAATGGATGATGTCAGCTGTAACATGGAGACAGCAGTGTCCACAGGGACCATCAGGAAAAACAACTCTCTTCCCGAAGGAACACCAGCCGCATCAACACACACCCGCTCAAAATAATGGTGTGATTCCAGCTGATCCTGTGTGCCGGCTCAGGATTGACCCAGTGTGATTGGCCTTGTGTTGGGTTCCTGTGTAATCTCCAGATGTTGGAATCAGATGGGAGGCCAAACTGATGACATGAATATTTTCAACACTTGAAATTCCCTGCACCCAAAAAGCTGTGAGTGACAGATGGCAGCACAGATTACATCTAGCGTAATGTTTTCAAGCGTTTGCTCATGGGATGGTTTTCCATTTAACAAATGAGTTGGTTTTCTCATGCTTGTCCTTATTAGTAGCAGGCGGGTGGCCGAAATGTGTGAGGTCAGATAGTTGTAGATTTCTTGATTTATAAAATGAATAAGTGACTTTTTTTAACGTTCATTGGTGCCTTTAAAGCAGGTGAAATAAAGGATGCAGGGGAGCGTGAGTTTGTCGAGTCTCACCCGTCCTGATGCACATCCCATTATTTTTTTCTTTCCACACTGAAAGTGCTGCATACTGCAACAAAATCACACGTAATCAAAAAAAGTTTTTTTTTTTTGACTAATAGCATTTACCTTGTGTTTTATGCCGGATAATTTATGGTCCTAAACTTCCACAATCGGACTCTTCTTAGTCACCTAAGATAATGTGCTAAAGTTTTGCCCATAATGTGCATCTGGACTGAGCTTGTGCTCCTCGCGGCTTTGGCTTGTGTTGTGTTTGTGGAGAGCAGTGAGTTCTGGGTCAGATATCTGGAGTCCAGTCCTCTGTGGATGCACGTGTGCCGGAGCAGTCCGGCTCGGAGGGGTGGGAACGCCATGATGTCATGTTGTACACGCTCCAGAACTGATCGAGTTCATCCAAACGGCTGGAAGCTTTCGGGCTGATGTGATGCTGTATGAGCTGGTCATGTGAAGGATCAGTGTGTGTGTGTGTGTGTGATCTTTACATCAGTCTTCCTCTCTCATTGATCAGCTCAAGATGTGGACTGCACTCTTCACTTAACCTCACGCTTTACTAGCGCTGTGGTGCTGGGGAAGGGTTGTAAACATAGAAAGTAGGGATGTCAATTTTCACAAATTCCCATGATCGATCGTCGTTTAAATTAACGATCAATTAATCGATTAATCGTTAGCCTTAATACTGTAATATGCGTGTGCTGCAGTGGCATATGGCCAACAGCATGAGGGTCTGCAAATGCTGCTCAAAACGCTATGTTCCTCACCAAATTAATGAGAATGGTTTTTAATCTAAATAAAGGGCTTGTAGGATTGTAAAAATGTTTCGATGTGATTGATAATTAAATTAAATTAATTATTTAATAATCAAATATAACGACTAATACAACGTGTCACCAACGCCGCCTCAGATGCGCTTGTCAGAATGTGTGTCTGTTGTGGACGTGCTCTTCCTGTAACAACGCGCTGGAAACGGCAACTAAACCCAATGAATTCACCACGATTTAATAAAATAGCGTTCTCATGTTATGTAATATGACAGTCCCAAATTAATCATCGTTATTATTAGTCGTGCATTCTGCTTGAGCGGCGCGCACTGTATGAATAACCGTTGAGCACTTTGCTCGCGCGTTATTTAACTCAAAGAAACGTGCGATTAATCAGCTATATACAAAATAAACATAATATTACAAATTATATCTGCACAAAATGACGTGAATGCACAAGTGAACTTGAACTAAGTTACGTGCCATTCAGATTGACTCATGTGGACGCGATCTTCCTGGAACAACGCGACACGGCAACTAAACCCAAATAATTCACAATGTTTTATTACAATATTGTTTTCTTTATAATGTTATGTAATATGACAGTCCCAATAGTCATTATTAGTCGTGCATTGCCGTTTGAGCTGCGCGCGCTAAAGATCAGGCTTTAGCGTCAATTCTTAACCAAATGTATCCAATATGAATATGAGATAAATCAGATATAGATAGGCGTACACAAAATAAACAGTATTACAACTTACATTTGCAGAAAACAAAAGGCTGCGAATGCACACACAAACTTATAGTCATGATGAAGGTGTAAAATAGTCCCAAACATAACTCCGGCGCGCTCGCTCACGTTTCACGGTTCAGCAGCATGCACGCGCATGAACCTGCTTAATCGATGATCGATAAGGTTTATCGATTAAATGTCTTATCGACAATTAATCGATCGTCGATTAATCGTTGACATCCCTACTAGAAAGCAATAGAAGTTAGACTAAACTTTGGATCTACGGCAAGTTGAATTCTGTTTCCACAAAGATGAATGTGTGCTTTCAGTTTCTCCTGCTTCCTCTGTCATATTGGATGGGTTTGTTCCACTGAGCTCATGGCAGGGTCATTTTCAGGTCAATCTCTTGGGTCAAATATAGTCACTTCCTGCATTAAAAAAAAAAAAAATTATATTGCCGCCATGATGGCTATAAAGGCTGTCTACGTGGGCAGCTCACTAGATTTTGTATCAGAAGCCACATTAAACTGAATTCACAGCACATTGATACTTGCCTAATGTGATTTATTTCCAGGAGAAACTGGGGAAATTATGTACGATGGGACTTTAGTTTATATTTTAAGTCCTGCCAACTGAATTTATTTTCAGTTAAATATTTTCTTGCCCAGAACCCTGCAATTTGAGGAGGATCCCTTTTTAGCTGTGTATTTTTCATACAGTGAAGAAAATAAGTATTTGAACACCCTGCTATTTTGCAAGTTCTCCCACTTAGAAATCATGGAGGGGTCTGAAATTGTCATTGTAGGTGCATGTCCACTGTGAGAGACATAATCTAAAAAAAAAAAATCCAGAAATCACAATGTATGATTTTTTAACTATTTATTTGACGATACTTTTTACTTTTGTAACATCGCGTGCGGCTCCGCATCCGAAGATGAACGATTTCGAGCCGCATCTGGCCGAGCATATGTCTCACTGCACCGGCACCCTGTTTCTCAGGGATCAGTTAATCTCAGGGTTTACTGGATTTTACACGATTCTTTTTGTAGTGTGATGTACTAAAATAAACATTTGTCACGTGTGGACCTTTCTTCTCACGTTGATTCCTGATGGTTAGGGGACAATTACTTCAGTCGCCCGCTGTCGTTTCACAGAATAGCACAATGCCGAGCGCGTCAAGTATAAACGCCTCGTCCGTTTGGGGAGGTGCGCGCGCAATCAGCGGAGACTCGCGCTCGTGCGGATGCGTCGAGTATAAACAAGGCTTTACTTCTCGCTGTGCGAATATTTTCCACAACTCATTTCAAGTAAATAGGCACAAGTCCGAGTCAAGTCTAAAGTCACAAGGAGCCAGTCTGAAGTCAAGTCGAGTCTTTTCAGAGATCTAGTCAAGTAAGTCTCAAGTCCAGAAAATTGCGACTCGAGTCAAGTCATATGACTCGAGTCTCCCACCTCTGGTGTGAACGCACAGTAACAGCTGTCGTATTTTGCTAACAACAACAAAAGTGTGTGATAGGTTGTTTTGAGGTTTGTGATATCTATGGTTTTCAATGAGAACCAGAGATGACCCAACAGTAGAGCTAGATTATTTCTGGAGGAATTATTACTGCTTGATTATCTTTAAAAAAAAACTTGTCTGCTTTACACAATTCAGCTACCTTGGAGTTAATCCTAGTCCATAGTTATGCAGCTAGCTCGCTAACAGACTTGATAGATACTAGAAAGAACTGGAACTACAGGACTCTACGTTGAAAATACCAGTTTGTAGGTATCCATTAGAGGTCGACCGATAGTGGATTTTACCGATAACGATAGCTAGGTTAGGCACTTGCCGATAACCGATTAATCAACCGATAGTTTTTAAAATGTATACTGGTTAAAAACAAACATAACACTCTATGTGTAGGCCTAAGTAAAACAGTGCTGAACTTTATTATTTAAAAAAACTGTATGAACCATGAAAACATGCTAAATGAAATAAATATGAATAAATATTGAAGTAAAAAAAAAAGACTTTCATTCAAACTGAAACAAAAAGTAATACTCTAAATAACAAATAAAACCAGTTGCATTCAAAATGTAACTGTTTAACTGTTACATCCATTTTGTACAGCATACAAAACACATCCAGACAAGATCATTACTACAATATTATCAAACTCTGTAAACAAATAATCAACTCTGATTTCCTTTTCAATACAATCAAAAACGGAGACGCAAGACGGCAAGTTGTATTTGAATGAAACGAGAGCGCGCGTCCGCTGTGATAGATGGATGTGTGCTGTTATAAGGCGTTGCATTATAAGGAAATGCCACCGTATCTTGCTTTAAAGTTTTTTACTGTTCAAACAAGTTCAAACGCTGAAATGTTTTCAGCGTGAGCATCAGTTCTTTTTGAACACGAATCGAATGCTTTTCTGATTTGTTATGTTTCTGTCGGCTGTATGAACATTTCAGTTTGCTATATTACATCTAGCTTTAAATATGCAACTTCGCTGCATAATGAATGCATAAAAGTGACCAGCTGTATATAAACTAATGCAAATAGATGGTAACAATTGTGACATTAACCATTCGGGTCGGACTTAGGTTTATTTTTGTCAGTGTTTTAACCGCTTGAGGTAGCCTACTACTAATGTTAGCGTCCTCTCAGCCTCCTCGAAGGCAAACAAACATACTGTTGTGCGGTTCTTTCTCTACTAATGCAGCATCTAGTTAAATTAATCACTTTATAATATAACATGACAAAATGTACTGTATGAATACCTTTTCGCTGTCGGTGCTTTAAACGCGCATCTGATGTCAGCGCTGTCCACGCAGCGTGTGCTCTCAGTGCAGCGTCACGTGTGGAAATAAACAACACGAGGCATCAGTGATAGTTTGTATTACACCTCTAGAGGCGCTCTTGTACTGCATAATGCCAGAGACCCTTCTCTGCTCTCTCCTACTGTGTAATGTATGACAGCGCGCACTTCTCAGCCGCTCCAGCAACGGACGCAACCAGGAAAAACTATCGGTATGGATTTTTGCCGATAACGATAGTTCCACCAATCAACTATCGGTACCGATGAATCAGCAAAACTTGAAAAACCGATGAATTGGTCGACCTCTAGTATCCATGGTAGTCACGTGACTGCAAAGTATGAATAGAGAAACATATTTTCACCCACATAAAGACACTCTCAGAAATGACCTTGGATTGTTGGATTGATTTGAAACATTGTAATTAATGCATCACTTCCACTTCATCAGGCTTCTTCTGTTTGTAATGCGAGTGTGTGAGTGGTGCCCTAACTTGTTCATCTTCATACTGACAGAACGTAATGTTTTGATTCACACAACACACTGCCCTAATACTAGAGGTCGACCGATTCATCGGTTTTGCCGATTAATCGGCACCGATAGTTGATTGGTGGAACTATCGTTATCGACAAAAATCCATACCGATAGTTTTTCCTGGTTGCGTCCGTTGCTGGAGCGGCTGAGAAGTGCGCGCTGTAATACATTACACAGTACGAGAGAGCTGAGAAAGGTCTGCTGGCATCATGCAGTACAAGAGCGGCCTCTAGAGGTGTAATAAAGACTATCACTGATGCCTCGTGTTGTTTATCTCGACACGTGACGCTGCGCGCTGCACTGAGAGCGCTTACATCAGATGCGCGTTTAAAGCACCGACAGCGAAAAGGTATTCATACAGTACATTTTGTCATATCATTATAAAGTGATTCATTTGTTGACTATGCTGCATTAGTAGAGAAAGAACCGCATGTTTGTTTGCCTTCGAGGCTGAGAGGACGCTAACATTCATTAGTAGTAGGCTACCTCAAGCGGTTAAACACTGACAAATACAAACCTAAGTCCGACCCGAATGTTTAATGTCACAATTGTTACCATCTATTTGCATTAGATTATAACGTTATACAGCTGGTCACTTTTATGCATTCATTATGCAGCGAAGTTGCATATTTAAAGCTAGACGTAAAATAGTAAACTGATATGTTAATACAGCCGACAGAAACATATAAACAAATCAGAAAAGCATTCGATTCGTGTTCAAAAAGAACTGATGAAAACATTTCAGTGTTTGAACTTGTTTGAACAGTGGAAAAACTTTTTAAAGCAAGATTCTGTAGCATTTCCTTCCTTATAATTACCGTCATCAATAACGCATTATAACAGCACACATCCATGTATCACAATGGACGCGCGCTCTCATTTCATTCAAATACAACTTGCCGTCTTGCGTCTCCGTTTTTGATTGTATTTAAAATGAAATCAGAGTTGATTTATTGTTTACAGAGTTTGATAATATTGTTGTAATCATCTTGTATTGGATGAGTTTTGTACGCTGTACAAAATGGATGTAACTGTTAAACAGATACATTTTGAATGTAACTGGTTTTATTTGTTAGAGTATTACTTTTTGTTTCAGTTTGAATTAATTAACTAAATTAATTAATTAATATTCATATTTATATATTTATTTCATTTAGCATGTTTTCATGGTTCATACAGTTTTATATATATATATATATATATATATATATATATATATGCCTATATAATAAAGTTCAGCACTGTTTTAATGTGTTATGTTTAAGCAATAAGGTTCCAGAGGCTGTGCTGTATCGTGAATAATTGTTTTTATCCAGTATCAATTTTAAAAACTATCGGTTGATTAATCGGTTATCGGCAAGTACGGCCCAACCCAGCTATCGTTATCGGTAAAATCCAATATCGGTCGACCTCTACCTAATACAAAAATGTCCATTTCAAATTGAAGTTATGACCCTGATTTGATTTTTATTTCCTTATGCCAATAATTATTATTATATTGCGGTGTCGTAAATGCTGACCAGTAGAGTAAATGCTCCAACAGTAGAGTGAAAGTGTCATAAATTTGGTGTTAAATGTTTGTATTAAACCTTCTTTAGTTAAACTTTCTCTCAGATTTGCCACAGAACTTCGAGCAGGTTCTTGAAGGTTAGAAATGTGTGGTTAATAGAGTAATTTGCTGTGAGTGATTTTTCTTTGGAATACTGTGCTTGAATGACGGGTCAGTGTTGATTTGATGAAGACTGTGAGGGACTCTTCCTCCAAACACACCACTGATTAAATGCTCCTCAATCCAGGCCGAATGTACATGTTTCTAACACTTGATGAATAATTCATACTCGCTAGATTGGAGTGTATTCAGGGATGTTTCCAGTTTATTTAAAACTCTTAAACGAGGGCGATTAGTTCCAGCCCAGCGGGTGGTTTCACAGATTCAGTGTGTGTTTGTGCGGCCCTCTGTATTCAGCGCTGACCTTCTTTTATTGCTGCTGAGTTGACATGACACTAAGTGCATGCGTAACCAGGAACTGCCCGTCTCCATAGCAACCCTGAGCCCAGGCAACTGGAAGGGGCAGCAGCCGAAAAACCCCACGACATCCATGAGGAACGGTTTGTTTCCGAACTGTCAAGCACTGACCTTGCTGGTTCATGAATGGATGATGTTTAAAGATGATGCAGCTGTCGTCATGGCAACAGGCCACGTGATGCTGACATGTTAATATAGGGCTCATTTCAGGGTCCATTAAACCTGCTGAATGTGACAATCCAAGCAGTTTAGTTGTGTCCCAAATGAAGCAGCACGGACTCTAGCATGTAATGTATGAGTTTATAATACCCCTCCTGTGACGGGTGAGTGCAGGAAGTGCCCATTTAACTCTTAATTTAAAAAAAAAATCTTTTTTTTTTTTCTTTTTTTTTTCGGAAAATGTTTAAAGTGCACCCCTTCCCTTTGGAAATTTAAGTCAAGTATATTTATATAGGCCTAGCGCTTTTCACAACATAGATTACACCAAAGCAGCTTCACAGTATCAATCAAAACAACATAACAATGTTCAACCTCCACGTTTGGTAGGGCTGATCAATGGTATTAATGATTGGTTAATTAATTTGAATATCCCCAACTGAGCAAGCCAAAAGCCCCGTTCACACCGCCAGCGACTTTGTCGCTGTGTGTCGCTAGGCTCTGTACTGTGATGTCGCTTGTGGGCGTGTAGTGCTGTCGCTCTGATGTTATTGGTAGACTGCACGTCTGGCCATATCTATACAAAAGACCAGCACAAGTGATATATACAACTATATAATTGTAATTTGACTGGGAATAAATGACTTTTAAGGCTAAAAAGAAACCGTATGCTGTTGGGAGAGTGTTTTTATATTACCACAGCAGTGTTCAGTGGATTAAATCATTTACTAGATCAAAGATCAATCAATGAACAAATTAAACTCACTCATACTGTCACAAATTATAAAAACGTCATTCGAATTTGACAAATAATAAATTTTCTTGTGCCTAATAGTCAACGTAATGCAGGGGAAATTGTAAAATGAACTGCAGCAGTGCTAAACGTGCATCACAAAATTACAACACTCGAACTATAACGTTAAATGTAGGAATTAAACTCACTGAGACTGTCGACAGTAGGGCTGCAACTAACGATTATTTTAATAATCGATTAATCTGTTGATTATTTTTTTCGATTAATTGATGAATCGGATGAAAAAAAACATGATTTTCTAACCCTTTATTCAAAAATAGAACTGACAAATGTCAGTGCAAATTCACAGTGCAAAAAATCTTTCAAATAATCAGAAAGTGCACAAACGGGTTGCTCCTTGAACATCCCTGAGCTGTTAAAGTAATGATAAAAAAAAAGGACTACAACAAAAAACATACACACATGTATGCTTTACATAGGCTTTTTTTATAAAGTGCTCAAAAAGATGTATTTTTTTGTTTAAAGGGACCTGAGCTGTCAGAACAATAAATAATTTATACAAAATAAAGAAAAATACAAATCAAAAAACTTAATAGGATTTGTTGGAAGGTCAGAAATTGTTCTCTATACTACACTCACAGACACACATGCTCACAAACTCTCAAGACTCACACTCACAAACTTTTTTTTTTTTGTCAAATGTGTTATCTTTAACAAAATGTTTGACATTTGACAAGCACATGCACACAAAATACAAGTTTCGTGCTGTCAGATATAGCAATAATAAAAATTATAACAGAAGATAATAGCTCTAGTCTATAATATTAATTATAAATATAATGTATATGACATATAAATACAATATGATTGACCACCTCAGAGACCATATGGTGTGTAAGTAGGCATGTTTTGCAGCTCATCCTTTCCGAGGATATAGTGAAGTTTCTCATTCAGTCATTTAGAGTTAAGAATGAAAAATACAGTGCTGCAAATTTTGGAAAAAATATTTCCCTTGTAGTGGTATTGGGACAGACAAGAAAGTGTTTATCTTCTAATTCAAATCACAGTCTGCTAATTCAGTGGTAAGAATTTAATTGTTGTTTTTTATTTATATTGTTGTCCATTTATCGAACTTCCATGCCTCTTATATAATAATTATATATTACTATGTACCAATTTACTAATGCTCGGACACGCTGTCGCTCGCGCGCTGACACACGGTCTCTTTCGTGCACCGTCGCTCGCGCGCTGACCATGGCGCTCACACACTCGGCCTCTCTCACGCACAATGGTCTCTCTCGCGCGCAAACACAGTCGGTATCTTTCGCACACTGTCGCTCGCGCGCTGACCATGGCGCTCACACACTCGGTCTCTCACGCGCGCAAACGCACACTCGGTCTCTCTTGCCGCTCTGTCGCTCGCGACTGACACACGCGCAGACAGAACACACTCGGTCTCTCTCTCGCGCAGTGTCCAGTCCGGCACCTCAGAGCTCTGCTCCGTGCTCAACTCAACTTTTTTTTTAATGCAAAAAATTATTGATAGTCGCGCGACGCAACGAATCGATTATGAAATTCGTTGACAACTTTTTAAATAATCGATTTTAATCGATTCGTTGTTGCAGCCCTAGTCGACAGTTTCTTTTCCATGCATCATTTTATTATCCATGTATGTGGTTACAGTCAAATCATATAAAACGGTGAAATCATCCTCGAACTCTTTCTGTCTTGCCTGCACTTGAGACGGTGACGTGAGCTCCACTGAAAGTCTTCTTTCCTATTGGTTGTCGCTCGCGAAAATCGCTTCTCATTTGCATAAAGTTGAAAATTCTCAACTTTTGTCTCTTGTCGCTTGACACGCCCACATTCTGTCGCCAACGGTCACTGTCGCTCGTGTCGCCGGATGTCGCCAGCGCTCCATTGAAACGAATGGGATCTTGTCGCCGTGTCGCTGGCGGTGTGAACGGGGCTAAAGGCAACAGTGGCAAGGAACCGAACAACTCCAAGTGACCTAATGGAAAAAAAAAAAAACCTTGGAAGAACCCAGGCTCAGTCTGGGGCCAGTTCTCTGGCGTTTATGAACTAGAGGCCGGATTTACAGTAACTGTAAGATAAAAATGTATATGAATGTCTCTAAACAGACTTTAAACTGAACCTGTGATAAACGCTGATGGCGTTCGCATGCGCATTATGAATTGATTCTATAGTTATGTGCGTTTGAATATATGTGCGCAGGTTTGTAATTCCCTACAAAACCATGCCTGAACAAACTACTTGTCTTGTCTATAAATTTGATACAGAATTTTGTTTCATTTTATCACTTCGGGGTGGGTACGCGAAACGAAATTCACAACGCTTTATCTGTAGAGTGGGAAAGGGATCCTCCATAGGGAGAGGCTAGTTGGCCCTTCAGCACTGCACTGTCATCGGGTCCAGGCGAAGCTCCTCGTCAGATCTGGATACGGCCTGGGTCCGGCAGGCTGCGGGAAAACCTTGGGATAAAGAAAGACACTCAAAGTAGCGTAGATGCCATTCTTCGAGTACATCAGGATTTAAGGGAAGTGTTTCCAGTTAAGAGTAAACACACTATGTATTAATAAATAATATAGTCTTGATTTAAAATAAATAAATAAACTGCAATTCCATTTTTTCAAATTCCCTTAATGGTGCCCATATTAATGTACTGCACCTTTAAGTCTTGTGTATGCTAATGAGCTGTTATAATTGGTAAACCTCTGTGGTCCTCTTAGTGTCAGCATGAAGTCAGTTAACCAGTTCATGTTATTAAAACATCTTCACAATCTTTCAACAACTGTCTGCTGACATCATCAAGGTCGAGTGGGTGGGTGTCAACAATATTAACCAATAAATATCATAATCCGCTTTTTGTAATCCAATCAGATCTTGATGGATGAACTGTGTAATAGTGTTAGAGTGTGTGTGCTGGAGTTCTCTTGTGGATGTTTGTCATGTTTATGAAGTCTTAGGTGAGCTTGATCACACATTATGAACGAGTTACACACACTCACTCATGAAACAGTTAAGTGTGTTCACTTTTCCTCTCTGCAGTGTCCGACAGCCCAGTTTACTTCCGCATGAGTGAGTGTGTGTGTGTGTGGTGACACTGCTGACCCAAAACATCTGTCCTGAATGTTGTGCCTGCGTCTGTGTAGTTCACATACTGGAGTCACAATGTGCAGCTGTGAGCATCTGTAAACCCATAAGCACTTATGTACAGTATGCATGAAATGTTTGAAATGCAAATTGATTGAAAATGCACAACTTTTTATTTGCATGTTAAACTGAATTAAACATGCAACATAGTGATTGAATTGTGTGTGTGTGTGTGTGGACAGACAGTGAAGCCCAGTACGATAGGAGCCTCTCTTCACCCGTCTCTTGCTGCCGTCAGGTGACTTTAATCACTTCTGTTATTGCCGTCACAAGACTCAGGTTTTCTGATGAAATGAGCTGAACAGGAGATGAAATGTTAATGCAGTTACTGGCATGCTGTAGTCTGACCTTATGATGGCTTAAAGCGGCTGGTGGTGTTAAACCCTTATTTTGGACCAATGATGTTGTGCTGAGGGCGGGGCTAGCCACAAAATCAGAAACCATGTGACCAGTAAAATCTCACTCAATGTAACTGTATCTGGATGTATGTAGTGAAGCTTTAACGTAGAGAAGTTGAATGTGTTGAGCAGGGCTGTCACTTTTGTGAAAAAAATCCTGTTTGATTTTCCATGTCTAAAGACGTTTCCATTTTTCAACACCAAATATAGGCAAATCCACGGACACCTAACAGGCATTAGGATGAGCGTAAAGAGGGCGCTTGAGACACGCACAAGTCAGAAATATTTCTGATGATTTATTGGCGTGAAGTTTCGTGCACAATGATAAACAGGAGTGCAACATTCAGGGATTGAAATGAACGGGGAAGTTCGATAGCCAAAGCTGCGCAGATTTAGTGCAAATACGCAACTCGTGAGTCGTCTTGATATATTAAATACAGCGTATTGAGCAGAATCTGCGCATTTCTGGCTTGCTTGAACACACACGGCACTAAGCAACAAATAACGGCGCGCTTGTTCACTTGCATTGAAGTAATAGCGAATATTAAAAAGCATTTTGTTAACACAAAAGACATTATTTTCCAGCATCATGTTCTACATGGTCTGTGTACTGTATTGATCTGTCCACCTAAAACCGTTTTCGAAACTTGTGTTGGTTGGTCCGATCGATTGTGCAATCGATTTTCGAATGTAAAGTCAGCCCTAGTGTTGAGTGTATTTTCATATTCAGAGGGTTTTCACTGATCGCTCACAGATTCAGTGAGTGTGTGTTTGAAATGAAACCGCTGGAATCTTTCAGACCACATTCCTGTGGATGTCCAGCAGTAAAGCGCACACACACACACACACACACACACACACCCACCCCATCTGTCCGAGTGCTGTGATGATTTAGGTCAGATGAGAGGACATCAGCTGACCGGAGCACTGGGTTATGTGCCGCTCATGATGCGGTTTGCATTATTGGTCAAGAGACCGTCTTGTGATGTTCAAGGGGATTTTTTTGTAAGCCAGAGCTGTGTTCAGATTCAGCTTTATTTATATATGTAAGTGAGGGTAATAAATTATTGCCACGTTTTAGTGGTTGACTGATATATCGGCTGATATTAGGCAGTTTTTAATAATTGGCACTAGAGGTCGACCGATAGTGGATTTTACCGATAACGATAGCTAGGTTGGGCCGTACTTGCCGATAACCGATTAATCAACCGATAGTTTTTAAAATTGATACTGGATAAAAACAATTATTCACGATACAGCACAGCCTCTGGAACCTTATTGCTTAAACATAACACTCCAAGTAAAACAGTGCTGAACTTTATATACAGGCCTCTATATATATATATATATTTATATATATAAACTGTATGAACCATGAAAACATGCTAAATTAAATAAATATATAAATATGAATAAATATTGAAGTCAATAAAGACATTAATTCCAACTGAAACAAAAAGTAATACTCTAAATAACAAATAAAACCAGTTACATTGCTCAGTCAAGAATTAATAAAAATGTAAGTTAAAAAAAACAGTTACATTCAAAATTTAACTGTTTAACTCATCCAATACAAGATGATTACAACATTATCAAACTCTGTAAACAATAAATCAACTCTGATTTCATGTTAAAGACAATCAAAAACGCAGACGCAAGACAGCAAGTTGCATTTGGATGAAATGAGAGCGCGCGTCCGTTGTGATACATGGATGTGCGCTGTTAATGCGTTGCTATTGATGACGGTAAACGTCACAGAATCTTGCTTTAAAAAGTTTTTCCACTTCAAACACTGAAATGTTTTTATCAGTTCTTTTTGAACACGAATCAAATGCTTTTCTGATTTGTTTATATGTTTCTGTCGGCTGTATATTGAACATAGCCTATCAGTTTACTATTTTACGTCTAGCTTTAAATATGCAACGCTGCATAATGAATGCATAAAAGTGACCAGCAGCCGTATAACGTAATAATCTAATGCAAATATATGGTAACAATTGTGACATTAAACATTCGGGTCGGAGTCGGACTTAGGTTTGTTTTTGTCCGTGTTTTAACCGCTTGAGGTACTAATGTTAGCGTCCTCTCAGCCTCGAAGGCAAACAAACATGCGGTTCTTTCTCTACTAATGCAGCATCTAGTCAACAAGTTAATCACTTTATAATGATATGACAAAATGTACTGTATGAATACCTTTTCGCTGTCGGTGCTTTAAACGCGCATCTGATGTCAGGCACTCCACGCATGCAGCGTGTGCTCTCAGTGCAGCGCGCAGCGTCACGCGTCGAAATAAACACGAGGCATGAGTGATAGTGTATTACACCTCTAGAGGCCACTCTTGTACTGCATGATGCCAGTAGACCCTTCTCTGCTCTCTAGTACTGTTAATGAATGACAGCGCGCACTTCTCAGCCGCTCCAGCAACGGACGCAACCAGGAAAAACTATCGGTATGGATTTTTGCCGATAACGATAGTTCCACCAATCAACTATCGGTGCCGATTAATCGGCAAATCCGATGAATCGGTCGACCTCTAATTGGCACTGCTGTAAAGGTTTTCTGATTGGCCGATGTGACTTATTTTGACAGAGCGTGGGATTTTTATTTACATTTATTTTTATTTCACATCGGATCCGGGAAGTCTGATAGTTCTAGTCTAACAGCATGTCAATGTCCCTCTGTGAGGATTTTCTCAAGAATTATATGTTGCTCATCTGAATCAACACAACCTGCTTCAAATAACTGCACCATTTACTATAGTTTACTAGTGTTTTGTGACGTTACAAAGCAGAACGTGGCTCAAAAAATTCATCTGTGTACGGTTTACAAGTGTGTCAGTTCTTATGGTTTTACATCATCAAATTGTAATTGGTGCGTGAGATCAACTACTCTGTTGGCGTATGGTTTTCACCCACTATATAGTAGAGGAGTGTTTGATCTCGGATGCGGCGGCTGTTGTCTGTGTTTCACTGTGTGATACTTCTGTCTAATATGATGAACATTGTGCAGACCTCATCTAGCTTCTTCTTTCCAATACACAACTTGCTTTTCCTTTTATGAAAAGTTCCCTTTTATGAGTTTCCTGATGGTGAGTTTCACAGCGCTGTGTCTCACTAACAAACGTTCTAATGGTGTGTTTGCTCATGGAGACGGTGCAGAGCTCTGTTGTCTCTTGTGTGCTTATCATGGGAAATGTTTGCTTTAAAAGCTTTAGTCACACACGGCATCCAGCGCTTTAAATGTCATTCATAAAGCTATCACACAATAGATGCAAATCCAAGACACCTGCTACACACACACACACACACACACACACACACACACACACACGCGTACTGTGTTTCCACTGTCGGGCCAAAAGCGAGTGTGCTAGTGCGTGTCAGCGCCTGTCTTGTTCCTTGTCCAGGGCTTGATCGGCCTCTTCAGGGCTTCCTCTGGGGGTTTGGCCCACCGAATACCTACGTCCAAAGTGTCCGTGAGTCAGGAGACGCATTTCCCATCTTATCACACCAGCCTACTAGGGTTGGGTCGATGGACGATGATGACTGACAGACATCACAATGTTTAGCCGGCATCGCACCCCCCCATGTTTCAATGGTGACGCTTCATGCGTGGCATGTGATTCGCCACAGCCAAAATAGCGCTGTATTACAGATGTAACGCTTTTATTTTCTAAATATTAACAAACTTGATCTGTAACGTGAGATGGGCGCCGTCATGTTTTGGTTTGGGCCGCAGTTCAGAGATTCCGGTCTGTTGGATTTATTACAACTCGTGAATTCATCAGTTTCTCCCGAAATACATGAAACTAAGTGGCCGGTGAATGAGAGAAAAATGGTTAACTTTAATGTTGGCAAATATATTCGAATGGGTTGTTATTGCTACTTCTATAGACACCATTGTGTATTTTACAAACTATAAATGTATTGTTTTGCTATAAATTATATATATATTTAAATGTCTGAAACCTAAAATAAACGTGGTTAAAAACACTGAATAGCCTAGTTGTGATACTTGACAAGTGTTGAGCGCGTCTGTCTTTGGCTCGGCGCTAAAGCACAGTGTGAATCTGGCCGTGATGTCACTGTACATCCGCTCCTCAGTGCTCAGATGCTGCAGAGCGAGCCGACGTCGCAATTGCTGAAGAGATACAGAGGAAAATATCTAGTGGAAAATGAGAATGTTACGGAAATTAGTGTTTCCTCCCCTGCCCCTTTTCTTTTTATGTGAAATAATGCTACAGTTTAAATCAGCTGGTTGTTTGTGCGCGCCCAATCTAGTTATATTTCAGTCAGCTGGTGGAATGGTGTGGTTGTGTGTTGCCGTTCTGTGGAGGTGTGTGTTAGCGTGTTTTAGGGCAGCCCTGACTCGCATTGCCCGACTGTGGAAGAGCGGATCAGATAACCATCAGATAACACCCTGTTCACCTGTTTGGCAAGGGTTTGTCATATGTTCTTCTGACAATAAAGAGGTAGTTTAAAACCGCAATTAACGCTCTGGTTTCTACAACTTTCACTTAGGAGCAAAAATCTGCCTTTAAACTTGAAAGAAATAAAGATTTGTGACATTTATTGTGAATAATTATCGATATCGACTGATATAAAACAATTATCGTGATTCATTTTTTTTTTGGCCATAACACCCAGCCCTGGTTGCCCCCCTATATTGCACTCAGATATGTTGTGGCCAAACCCGTCGGCCTCATACTCGCGTGTGGTGTGTGTTGAAGCCTGACAGACTGACATACACATGGGTCTTGTGTAGATCTGGATCCTGATTAGGTTTGACAGCTTGTGTTGATCGTTATCTGCAAGCATAGCTTTTTGGGGATTAGTGTGTTAGCACACTCACTCTCTATCTATCTATCACTCACTCACTCACTCACTCACTCAAGTCATCAGGCTGAATAAGTGTTTTTCTTTCAAGTCAAGTCATCTTCATTTATATAGCGCTTTTAAAAATGTAGATTGTTTCAAAGCAGCTTTACAGAGATAAACATATAATTTAAGGTAACAGAGATTGTTTTGGCTTTATAGCGGTTCTTGAATAATGTTATTTCCAGCTAAAGTTAGTTTTGATTGATTCACTTCCGGCGAAATGATCATTAGTTATTAAATCAGGGGCCGCTAAGACGACGCCGTTCTCTATAAACAGACTTTAAACTGAACCTGTGATAAACGCTGATGGTGTTCACATGCGCATTGAGAACTGATTCTATAGTTATGTGCGTTTGAATATATTTGCGCAGGTTTGTAATTCCTTACAAACCATGCCTAAACAAACTACTTGTCTTGTCTATAAGTTTTGATACAGAATTTTTGTATTTGATCACTTCGGGGTGGGTACGCGAACCGAATTTTCCCACAACGCTTTATCTGTAGAGTGGGAAAGGGATCCTCCATAGGGAGATCCTAACGAGAGCTGTCTCTGTACTATGGTACGGTCTAAATCCGGACTGAAGATCCTCGCAGATATTATTTCTTTCAAGAAAGGAACACCGTTGTGAGGATACTGCTTTTTCTAATATCTCTGACAGAAAAGGCAGATTCGAGATCGGCCTGTAATTGACTAATTTTGTATTATCAAGTTGCGTTTTTTTAACAAGCGGTTTTATCATAGCCAGCTTAAAGGTTTTTGGTACGTATCCTAGAGACAAAGATGAATTAATGATATTTAGAAGAGGATCTATGACATCTGGAAGCATCTCTTTCAGTAGCTTAGTCGGTATAGGGTCTAACATACAAGTTGTCGATTTAGATGAATTAACGAGTTTGCAAAATTCTTCCTCTCCTATAGCAACAAATTAATAAAATTTTTCCTCAGGGAGACTACAATGCACTCCCTGATGCGCTACTGTAGTAGACGGTTGCATAGTTATAATTTTGTCCCTGATATTATCAATCTTATAAGTGAAGAAGTTCATAAAGTCATTACTGTTGTGCTGCTTGGAAACTTCTGTGCTTGAAGCTTTCTTTTTCATTAGTTTAGCCACTGTTTCAAATAAATACCTAGGATTGCTTATTTTCTTCTAATGTAGGTATGTGGACAAAAAAATCAAACTCAACAAATAGACAAATGGATAGCATATGTGGAAAGACCTGGGTAGCCCCTTTAAAAAAATAAAAATAAAATGTAAATGTCAAGTATGAAGAAAGTTACAACATTTTATAGTTCAGTAATCAGTGCCTATTATTGTCTCATTTCTAAGGTTAAAACAATAGAAATTAGTGTGACCGAAAACGAGTTGTTTTTTTTTCCACAAAAATACCTTTTTCAATATTCAAGATAGGGATGTCAACGATTAATCGACGATCGATTAATTGTCGACAATACATTTAATCGATACAACTTATCGATCATCGATTAAAGGGGTCATATAATGCCATTTTTGTACAAGTTAATATGAATCTTTAGGGTCTAAATGAAAACTTTGTAATATACTTTGATTAAAAATTCTCATTAGTATTTTAAGAACAGTCATTTTACCTGCTCAAAAACCGCTCTGTTTTCAGCACGCTGTTTCAGTGCATATGCCTTTAAATGATAATGAGCTTTGCTCACCCCGCCCCTCTGTTCTGCGGGGCGTTTTTGACACAACGCACGTGGAGTGTTGCCTTGACAACAGTTGATGGTGTATTTTGGCGAAAGAATGGCAGCTGGAGTCTCTGAGGGCACATCTGTGCAACCATATCAATTTAAACCGGAGTCGGACCCGGAACAAGATGACGGCCCAGAAGAAGTTCGACAATTAAGGCTCGAACAGGACGTTTCTGAATGGTTGGTTAACAATGTCACTTTGATCTATTTTTGTTCTGGCAGGGTAAAGTTAGAGTTGTGAGATACAAACGCTATGTGTTTAACGTTACTAATGTAAGTTATAGGTTAGTTCATACAAGTAAACCAGGTGTAACTTAGTGTTAGCATGTTAACTGTAACACCTGCGTACACAGTTTTTAATAACACAATAACTATAACGCGTTTTTCATTATAAACGTGGGATTATGAATTATATTGAGAACGTTGTAACGTTACATAGAATACATGCCGTAATGTACCCTGAGTGTAAACATTAGCCACATTCATCGTGAAGCGTGCAAGGGATTTGCAAAGATTAATATTTAAAGGTTAATAAAAAACTTTACACTCACTTCTTCTGGAGCAGGTCCAGCAGGAACACGAATAGTTGGTACTGATTCCTTTTTCAGTAGCAGCCTCTTAGCAAAACCTGATTTATATTGACACTCGTTTAAAAAGCAGTCTGGTGAGAAATGATTTGCGCAAACATGAGCGCATTCACGTTGCTCGTCGGGAATATTTCCTTCATAAACAAAACTCAGCCACTGCGTCTTCAGCGGTTCGGATTGGGGAACTTTAAAATTACTGCTGTGTTCCTTATTACACCCAAGAACAGAACACCACAATCGCTTAGGCGCCATTCTGCAGTGTATCAACAATGACGAACTATGATTGACATCTCACTCACGAGCGAGGGCGGGTCTGTGTTGAAACGCTGCTGTCATTCTACAATCGTGGGAGGGGTGTGTGAGCCTCTGACGTCACAGGCTCGAACGGCTCGATTTGAGGCGTTGGTGACACGTTATATAGTAGTTTTATTTGATTATTAAATAATTAATTTAATTATCAATCACATCGAAACATTTTACAATCATACTAGCCCTTTATTTAGATTAAAAAACATTCTCATTAATTTGGTGAGGAACAGAGCGTTTTGAGCAGCATTTGCAGACCCTCATGCAGCAGACGCATAGCGCAGTATTAAGGCTAACGATTAATCGATTAATTGATCGTTAATTTGAACGACGATCGATCATGGGAATTTGTGAAAATTGACATCCCTAATTCAAGATATCTTAATGAATTTTTTTGTGGAGATGGGTTTCATATAGTTCTTTGGATCTAACGTGTTAACTTAATTTTAACACACATAAAGACTGATTTGGCCTATCTTTTATGGTATTTTTCTGGCGAGCAGTTGTTGAAAATACAAATAATTGAATGGAAAACAACGATCCAAGGAAAATTATATATTTTTTTTTTCAAAACTAAAATCAGATGGATTTTGGTTGATTCATGCCATTTCCAGTTGTGTAAGTATTTACAGAGTTAACAATACTAACGGCGGTGGAGGAAAGAAAGTGGAGGAGACCACACAAAAGTTGAGCAGACACGACGAGCATTTTGACAGCTCTTCTACAGGTAACGTTCAGTGTCCAAGGCTCGAAATTGCGACCATTTTGGTCGCATATGCTCCTGAAATTTAATCTGTGCGACCTAAAAATATATTTGGGAGCATTTGTGCGAGTGCAAATAATGGTTGTGGTGCGACCTGTTTTCATCACCAAAGCATTATTAACAGGGCTCGCAAAATCGCAAGCCCGACGTCCCGGGGCTATTGTGTTTTTCAGTCGGGCTACCAAAATGCATAACCGGCCTGCCCGACGGGCTATCTGAACTAGCGTTCGCTTCAGTCTTGTTGTTGTAATCAGATTCAGTGCGTTGTTCATCTTCGATTCGCAGCACCGCCTAGCAGAGAGGACATCAGAAACAGAGGTGTGTGTGTTCATCTGAGCCTCATTGGTCTGTCACTGCTCGTCAATGTCAGAATATTTGAGATGACCAATCAAATCAAAGTAGGTTGCGCGAGCAGAGAGAGAGCCCCGGCCGCGCGCGCTCTCACCGTCTTCAAACATGAAGGATGCGATGCAGGGCCGTCTTGGTGCTCAATCTGTATAACGTTACCGTTGTTTAACCAGCAACATATTTGCGATGTTATTAAGCCATGTGATAGATGCTCCCGGTACCGCGGAACAAGTCTCTGGGTGAGTAGCCGGCCAGTGATAATAACTATAGTAACATCATGAGATGACGCGCTCCGTTGCAGTCAGCGCTTGGTCGGTTAATTTGGGCGTTTTCTAAGTAAGTTAGCCTAATAATAAATGAACACACATACAAAAATGTCTTTCAGTTTCATCCTGGAGAATATTTCTGTTCGTCCTAAACACATTTTCTACCGTCCCCAAGACGATATGACGCCGTTAGTCTCGAGCACTAAACGAATGAAAAAAATAATAAGGCAAACGAATATAGTTTTGTCTAATTTCGCCATTTTGAACTGAAAATAAGCCTATGCAATGTGACTCATGTAATGTAATAAATAGTTTACTGTCATTGTGAGGGGACAAGAAACATTAACAAAGCCGTTTTCATCATGTTAGCCACAAGATTAATAATGAATGTGTATATTGAGAATTAATATAGTACAATTTGTAGCCTTAAAGGTGCCCTAGAATGTTTTTTTTTATTATTTTATAATGTTTCCTGGGTTGCCCTTATAATGTTAGTATGTTTTTTAGATCAAAAATAGTCATAATTTAGAAATAAAAGGCATTTTTCCTAGCCTGATTTTAGTCTCTGATTTGAACACTCTGTTTGAAGGGGCGTGTCTGCTGTGAGAACCGGCCACTGCTGTGATTGGCTGACATGCTTGCATATGAAATATGACATGTGAAACTCTCTCGAATACTTTTATTACAGCTGTTATATACGTTTTAACTATTACAGCTATCGAGATTAACGAATCGTGAGATGTTTTTAAAGTATTTAAATCTATTTCCATCACATAAAATGTTGCTGTGATGAGCATTGAGCAAGCAGATGACAGTCTGTTGATCGCGAGACAACGCAGTTTCTCTCTCTAATGCTTTCACCAATGCAAACGATGACATAGCCTACTTCTATGAGAGCTTCGTTGTGGAGTGTAACAGCGTCATTGATTTCATAACGAGTTTGGCAAGAGAGATAAACTCGCGCTGTGTGGATTGTAGGGATGCACCGATCCGATATTTGTATCGGATATCGGGTCCGATACTGCCATTTTTGCCGGATCGGGGATCGGTCAGACGAGGCCGATCCAAATCCGATATTGTGCGTTTACTATTCTGTGTTGTTGTTAAGCCCCACAAAAGGCACACAAACATTATAAGCACCATAAAGTTTTCGTGCACTATATTACAAGTGTTCTTAAGCCATTATAGTATAATGTGAGATAGAAATGAACATTTAAGTAATTAATTCGAGATCACGTAAACTTTTCCCTCTGCTGCGGCTGACAGAATTCTCCATTCAGCATTCCAACAGCGCGTCGCGTTCGGTTACGAGTCAGTCAACGATGAAACTCTCCAAAATGATTCAATGTTACTATTATTATACTTGATCTGTAGATAAAGCTCTATGGTTTTGCATAAAACAACTTTATCTTGCTAGACTTTATTGCTGTAACTTAATCCTGTTACTTCCTACCGGGTGTCGGTTAGATCACAACACTAGAGTCAGCTACAAGGCTACACTATAATTGTTCTTCACTCGCACAGTAACTGACATTTAAAACTGTTAAAAGAAAAGGCTCAGTGAACTATTGCAAAGATAGATACTGTATAATACACTACATATCAATATGTCTTTCGTTTGTGCTTTGAACTTTTCAATGCGGACTCGACGCGCTGCGCGCTGTGACTCTGTGTTGCTTCAAGCGCATCATTCTGCGCTCGGGATGCGCATTAGCGCTTTGTGCCGCACTGTATTAGAGCCTTTCATAATCATAATACAGTGACGCAATGGAAGATTATTAATAGCCTTTCTTGTTCTGTTCTATCTATCATATGTTGCTGCCTCATTAAACAGCAGTGCTATACATTTAAAACATGTCTCAATTGTATAGTAGCCTATAGCTATATATAAAATAATTTATCTTTTTGATTTTTATCTTGTTTTTCATGAATGTATTTTACAATACAAAGAGCAATGTGTAACGTTTTACCAGATTTAGTGTTACAGTTATTGTCTCTTATTTGTTTTTTTCACTAAATGTTCAGATTTTATACAATTATTGTCAACTCATGATTTTTCTAGACTAAATTTTACTGTTGAATTATCCACTAATCTAGTTTATAATAGCATTTTTGTCATAGATTATGATCATATATTTTTTGCATTTGTTTTTCTTTATAATGAAGTTGTCTGTATTAAGTAGATTGTGTTTAACACAAAAGAGTGCTTATCAGTTCAACACACAAAGAGTTACATAAATTCTACTTGATTTAAAAAAAAAACTGTTGATATCGGATCGGTATCGGGTATCGGTCGATACTCGGAATTTTTGGTATCGGATCGGATCGATTCTGAAAAAAGTGGTATCGGTGCATCCCTAGTGGATTGTTCTTTGACCGCTTTCTGTATACTTTTTTCACTGAGAATTAGCCTATTTAACGTTAGTTATGTATGCTCGTTACTTGGAGTTTGCTATTACTGTACTAGGATCTTGCGCTGGATCTAACACAGTGTAAATTATCTTTAATAAAATCACTACTTACCGGTTGCGGGAATATAGTTGGAATTACCCCCTTCTTCAGTTTGAGACGCTGAGAGAAGCTTGATATTGTCCCAGGTTCGAAAATAAGTCCGTGGTGAAATGGGCAGAGCAAACTAACAACTTCGAATTAAACTGTTGCGGTATCCGATTAATATAAACATCAACCACGCGTCCACGCCTGTTGACATTTCTTTTCTGTGGGAAGGGTATGAAAATACCTCACATCCCCTGCACAGCCTGGAACATAGCATTTATTCCATGATCTGCCATTTTCTCTCTGATCCTCGCTTGTTCCGATGACTCGGCTGTGCAGTGCTTGTCATTGAGGGCTGGGATATGCAAATCTTTGGAGGCGTGATCCCCGACTGTTGCGTCACAGTCGGTATTATGTGGAGATTCGCCTGTTTTTCAGGGGTGTTTTTTAAAAACGAGATTTAAATAAGAAGGAGAAAACAATGGTGTTTGAAACTCACTGTATGTCATGTCCATGTACTGAACTCTTGTTATTTAACTATGCCAACATAAATTCAATTTCACATTATAGGGCACCTTTAAGTAAATTAAAAAAGTTCAGCTTTAGGAGAAGGCGGCAAGATGAGGAGACTGAGAGAAAAAGAAAGGGTGATGGATAAGAAGTGAGAGCAGATATTGACAAATAATCTACTGCCAGCTGACATGGTTTTAACTTTTAAGGCTATTTCGTATCCTTTTTGGCCTTCAAACGTCTTGAAATGCACATATCAGAGAACTAAATTTTTTTAACCCCCTACCAACCTCAAATTTAGGACCTCAGTGATTATAAAGCCGTCTATGGCCCTGTATTAGGAATAAGATCAATAATGAATGTGTACTGTGAATGAATTTAATAAACTTATTTAGGCTCCCTAGGCTTTCCTAGTAGCTTTCAGTAAATGAACTCGTCTGAGAAAATGATTCATAAATCAACTATCAGTTGACCCTATGTTTACTTTCTTCACTGACAGATAAAAATGAAAAGCCTATATCAGTCAAAGCTCAGCTTTAGGAGTGGAAGAGAGAGGGCAAGAGAAAAACAAAGAGAAAAAGTGTGATGGAGATGAGAGAAAAATAATCAGCTGCGTGACATGGTTTTAAAGCTGTTATCATCCAATTTTTTTGGCCTTCAAAACATCTTATAATGCACATGTAGATCAGATAAATAAAAAATGTCTTGGAGGAGCCCACGAAGCATGTTAATGAAACTAGTTAATAGTGAGCATTAGACCCTAAATTAAAGTGTTACCTTTTTATTTATTTTTATATCATACCCTCATTGAGGGCTTAGCCACCGACAGACTGATTCATGTTCATCCTGGTCACACACACTTCAGTTCAGTTAGTACCAGATGCATATTTGTATTGATGATTCTAATTAGATTTTTTTATATCCAATTTTTGATATTTGTGTTTTGAAAAAGTTTTTGATTTATGTTTTGACTCCGAACCAATTTTCTACATTAAAATTGTCTTTTTATTTGGGCTTGTAAAATTCATTTCGGGCTACCACAATCTGAAGAGTGCCTGCCCGAAGGGCTACCAGCAATTTTTTAATTTTGCGAGCCCTGGACAGGTGTGTGGCAAACAAATCAGGTTCATCAGGCTCGATTATTAAGGCTTTTAATCGGCAGGATGCTGCTGGTCGTTCCGCTCTATTGGCAGAGCTAATTATATGTCAAATATAACACCGCATACACCATCGCCAAAGAAGAGCTTGCCATCACTAAATTTAAACCTATGTTGCAGTTCATGGGAAAAGAACGGAGTTGCGATTAACATGACGTACTGTAGGCCTATGCAAATGACAAATTATGTGCCAATATCATCAGGGTGAGATTATATAGAGCCAGAAGACCAAATTTCTAATTTTGGCCACAGGATGTGTAAAGCCCCAGTGAAATGAAATCTGTTAATATATAATTTGTAGTTGTGGTGCTCCTAAATTTTTGCTGGTGCTCCTAACTTTTTGAATTTGGGAGCACCAGTGCTACCAAGTAAAAAAGTTAATTTCGAGCCCTGGTGTCGGTAGTCATAAAAAAAGTGGGGGAGTTTAAATGGCCACGAAACTTTGTACAGCACACCACAAACATATGTTCTTTATGTCCACCTACCTCTGAGAAGTGTCCAAAGTGGGTGAAAATAATTTATTGACATTTAAATTCTTCTGTCTTGTTTAAAATCGCCGTTCAGGAGGAAAATGCAGCCTGACTAGAAAAAATTGAAAACAAATGTGCAGACGAAAACCCCAATGACGTGATTAGCTAAAAATAATCAAGGATTCCCACAGTGAGCTAATGAAAACCGCGCATTTGAGGAGACCCGCTCCAAGTGATGAGGGATAATTCGGCACAGAGATTTGGGACTAAATGGCGGCCGCTATTTATTGATATGTCCACATACCTAATAGGGTTGAGAAATAGGCAGATCTAGCAGCTTTTAAAGCCTCTCTGTAAGCAATCGAGCTCTCTTTCCATGAAATCTGAAATACCTCTAGTTTTGTTTTCTTTCAGTTGCGCTCCATTTTTCTGGCTGCTCTCTTAAGGGCCCGGGTGTGCTCGTTGTACCACGGTGTTGGACTATTTTCTTTAATCTTCTTTAGGCGCAACGGAGCAACTGTGTCTTAAGTGCTGGAAAAGAGAGAGTTAAAAGTTTCTGTTGCAATATCAAGTTCTTCTAAGCTATCCGGGATGCTGAGATGATGAAACTGATTAGGAAGATTATTGATAAAGCAATCTTTAGTGGCAGAAGTTATAGGTCTAACATATTTATAACACTGAGTCGGTAGCCTTGGCTAAATGTAATTTACATGAGACTAGATAATGATCTGAGATGTCATCGCTCTGCTGCAGAATTTCAACGGCATCAACATCTATTCCATGTGATAGTATTAGATCTAGAGTATGGTTACGACAATGAGTAGGTCCTGACACGTGTTGTCTAACTCCAATTGAGTTTACAATGTTTTTATCTATGTGTATATTAAAATCACCAACAATTAGTACTTTATCTGCAGCCAATACTAATTCTGATAGAAAGTCCGCAAATTCTTTGATAAAATCTTTATGGTGCCCTGGTGGCCTGTATACAGTAGCCAGCAGAATTTTCAAACGTGATTTATCGTTTACACTATGTATTTTTACATTAAGCACCAACACTTCAAAAGAAGTATTGAAAATATTACTATTAATTACAGCAACACCTCCCCTTTTGCCTTTTCAGATGAGGTTCATGTTTATAACAGTAATCTTTTGGGGTTGACTCATTTAAAGTAATGTAATCGTTTGGTTTTAGCCAGGTTTCTGTCAAACACAGCACATCTAGATTATAATCTGAAATCATATAATTAATTATTTTGAAGTAAGGGATTTAATATTCAGCAACCCAAGCTTTATCATTTGCTCATCTGTATTATATCTGGTTTTTATTTGTTGAACATCATTTACATTTTTAAACTTTGATGGGTTTGGACGTTTTTTGGATTTCCAATTCGGGGAACAGACGCAGTCTCTAAATGATGATATCTAGGTGAAAGATCCTCTATGTGATGGGATTTATCTGACCTTGGTGACGTGAGGCCGCTAGCAGACGGTCAGACGGTTTAGCCAGTCTGTCTGCTTCCTGACCTGAGCCCCAGATTGTCATGTTTTATCTCTAAGACTATGAGCCAAATTACTAGAGAGAAGAGCAGCACCATCCCAGTCGGGATGAATACCATCTCTTTTCAACAGGTCAGGTCTGCCCCAAAAACTTTTCCAATTGTCTATGAATTCTACATTATAATGCGGACACCACTTAGACAACCTGCGATTGAGTGAACACAATCTACTATCTATCTCATCACTCCGGCGAGCAGGAAGGGGGCCAGAGCAAATTACAGTGCCTGACATCGTACTTGCGAGTTCACACACATCTATGTGTCACATCACATTCACTATGCTAGGCACATCCAAAATAGTATCTAAAGCTCTAGTATTCTTACTATCCTCAATTAAAGTTTGGATGCGTGTCTCTAGTTCTGATGTCTTCTCCGTCAGCCTGACTGTCTCCTTGCATTTATCACATATAAATCCTATGTTGCCATCGGAGAAGGCTATACTAAACATGTGACAAGAGGTGCAGGTGACAATAACAGGACAAGACATTACTCACCGTGTTTGTTGACTGATTCTTACTCACCTGGGCTTTTTATGAACTCAAAGGCGCGGGCACGCGCGTGAAAAAAAAAATAACTGAGTGCACGGGTGGCGCATTAACAGGCTAGCGAGTTACTAGCATGTTGTGCTGTCAATAACGGAAGCTAGCCATGTAAGGTTAATCTGAGATGTTATGTAAGCTGTATTTAGTAGTATAAACAACTAGAAATTATAGTAAATGATGGTTCAAAACAGAAAGAAATACGAAGCTAATACGAGGCTTAGACGGAGCTTACAGCCTCGAAGCAAACACCCACCGCAGGCAGCGAGGCAGACATGAGCAATCGATCGCAGACAGCAAAACCTTTCAAAAGAACAAAAGTCTTCCTGAGCCTAAACTCTATGTAGTGTTTGTCTAATGTTACACGTTTCCATTGATGCGGTTACCCAGAGGGCCGTTGCTCTGATGCTCATGTACACGCATCACATGTGCGTTTGAGGACATGCCCCACACGTGATGATGATGTCATGCATGCTTTCTCTTTCTCACAGCATATTTGCTGTTGTCTTTCATCAGTGGTTTTCCCCTGGCCGCGGGTCAGCTGGACGTCTCTGGTGTGTGTGTTGTAACAGCTGTGTGCTCTCTGAAACTCCCAGCATGTTTGACTGGTCCTGTGCGATCTTGAGGGAACGTGGTGATCATGATGAACCTGAGATGGGGGTGTGTGTGTGTGTGTGTGTGTACATGTGCAGTAGATCTTAGTCAGGGCAACGCCATAATTAATTTTTGGACACGAATGAAAACAAGGCTGGGAGGGATTGAAGTACAATGTGTTCAGTGGATTGTACTGTTGTTTAACAACATACCAATTGTTCAATATTTTTCCAAAACCTTTCAGTATTCAAAAACTCAGTGAAACCATGTTGTGAGTTGTGAAAATGACGTAATGTAGGAGGAGCCGTATACAAATCATGTCATTGTAGAGACTGGAAGAGGACTATATTTTCACCCACATAGCATTCAATATGACGTCCACCCTGATCAAGCTCTATAGTCACTAGGGCTTAGGGCTGCACAATTAATCGCAAGTGACATGAAATTAGGCCTGCAAGATAAATCGTTATAAAATCGCGATCTCGATTCACCCTGTTCATGATTTAATTTTGAAATGACTTTGATTTTAAAATAGTCAAGTCAAATATATTTATATAGCGCTTTTCACAATACAGATTGTATCAAAGCAGCTTCACAGTATCAATCAAAACAACATAACAATGTTTGTTTATTACTGGAAAAAAGACATCCACGTTTGGTAGGGCTGATAAATGGTATTAATGATTGGTTATTTAATTTGAATATCCCCAACTGAGCAAGCCAAAGGCAACAGTGGCAAGGAAATAAATAAATTCGGCCTTCATTTTGAAAGGACAGCTCTCACAAAGTTCAGGGCTTCACCCTCAGCCAATAACAAAGCGCCTTTTAGTCACGTGTTTCTCTCGTCAGTTCAGGGCTTCACCCTCAGCCAATAACAAAGCACCTTTTAGTCACGTGTTTCACTCATCGAGCAAGCGTGGTAGTTCGGAAATAAACAAAATGGATATTGATGAAAACCCAGGTCCTAGTGACGAGAATCAGCCTCAAACCAAACTTGTTCCGAAAAAAGGCTCACATTCGGTGGTGTGGAAGTATTTTGGATTCAATCAAGAAGACGAGGGTCAGTCTGATGTGATTTGCAAGGCATGTTTTGCCCTTGTTGCAGCACCGCAAGGGCAAAATCTTAACCAGCACCTAAAACGTCAATGTTAACTGTACAAAAGGCAAGCAGTTAAAGAGTGTTTCTTCATTTATTGAAGCCTCTGTTTACAGGCTTGTGGTGATGTGCAATGTTCTATAGGTGCCAAAAATATTTTTGGTACTGCCAATTTGTTTTTTGTCATGATTCATGTGTCCAATAAACATTTACACTTCATGAGAAAAAAAATCGTTGCAGAGAATCGTGATATCAATTCTAAGCTAAAAAATCATGATTCATATTTTTCCCAGAATTGTGCTGGCCTACATGAAATCACGCTTAAATCGATTTGGCTTAGTGCGATTAGGAATTTATTGCGCAGCTTGTCAGTGACTTATGGCGCTGTGATCAGTAGTAAATGCTGCTCTACCTGAAAGTACTGCAAGTTTGAGTCGCTTATAACTAGGTGCGGAACAAAATATCCATTGGGCAATTTTTAGTTGTCCTTCGTGCGATACAAGAATCTATACGCTATGCTATATTAAAATATCAATATTTTAATTAAAAGGCGCTATAGATTTCCCTGCTCCCAGCGTTGCTACTTCATGGCTCCTCAAGGAGGCTCTCAAGTATCAAGACACAAATGTGAATATAAGTTAACTAGCCTAGGAAAAGTTTATAAGTTTATAATGGGATGGCGGACAGCAGTGAGTAAAATAATAGATGCCCAAAGCACGTTTAAGTCCAACTTCTGGACCCACTTTGGCTTTTATACCATTGATTGGACAAACATGTTGTAAATGGACATCTTTGACGCTCTTCACCGAGCACTTGCACAGAGACACACGGGAGCATTTGAAAGCAGGCGTCTATCAGCGGATCCGTCTGTCCGTGAATATATTAGGGAATCTGCTGATAGACGCACAAACTGATAATGGTCAGATAAGTATGATTTAAACCATGCTAATGCAATTCCACTAATGCCAACATAATTTTCGAGTCTATTTAAAAGAATGTTGTGGTCAATTGTATCAAATGCAGCACTAAGATCAAGTAAAACTAAAAGAGAGATATAACCACGATCGGATGATAAGAGCAAATCATTTGTGACTCTAACAGGGTACCCGCGGGTCTTAAAAGCCTTGAAAAAGTCTTGAATTTTATCATCTCAAATTAAGGCCTTAAAAGCCTTGAATTTAGTATACAAAGTCTTGGATTTCGTTACAAAGGTCTTATATTTATATATATATTTTTTTTTTTTTGCCTTTGCTAGGATTAATTTCATACCGTAACAAAATTAACTGTTACTAATGTAGGCTAATTCAAAATGTATGCAGCGTTGAGTGCACCTCGCGCTCCACGTCATAGCAGAAAAAGCGATCGCGTGCGCAACCGTTACTATGGTTACTAGGCAAGTGAGGTACAGAACAAGATAGTACCTAGCCTTGTTTAATCCCCTGTGGCCACAAATGACAGAATTTAAACCCAAATAAGAGCTTTTCTGTTAAAAGAACATATTTTCTACCCGGCCTTTTCAATAGTATCTGGCAACCATGCGCGCGCGCTCTCTCTACACTGCTGAAGAAGCGCGGATGATCTGAAAACACAGACAAGCTGGAGTTCAGCGATTTTTAAGATTTTCTAACTTACTTAAATTAAAGTGTCATTCAGTCGGTCTGTGTTCTGTCACGAGCCGCTTGCGCTGTTTGTGCGACTAAATCTGCGATCAAAATGCAGGCTGATATCCACCAGTGTTCATACGAACAAGAATGCAATGTTTCCCGAATATCCACACGATTTCAAATGTGACATTGATTTTATACAACAGTAAAAAAGAAAAGAAAAAAGGGTAACATTAAGTGACGTACTACATTTAAAACAGCATTGTCAGGCTTGCTGTATTTTGCAACGAAATATGTGGCTTTGAACGAATTGTGAGATTCAATGAATGAATGACTCAAAGACTCTCATAAAGATAATGAGTTACCGCCACCTACTGGCGATTTTAATGTTTTTTTAACATTGCAAATTTAATGAACATGGTTTTATTTAAAGCATTATTTCTTTCTTTTTTAAGGTATTACAAAGGTAAAAAATGAAATAGAACCACTGATCTTAGGAAAAGGGATAATTATAGACCTGCACAAGTGCTACTGCTAAAGAGTGCAATGTCAATAATTTCTCATAAGCTTAATTGAATTGGCCTAGAGAGAATAATTATGACGACATTTTCTGTCTAAAGACTACATATAAAATAACTACCAAAAGTAAAGTAACTGCAGTTTGACTAAAAGTTGACAAAAAATTCAAAGACTTTTCGTCAACTACAACTATAAAAAACAGGATGACTCAAATGTGATTATAAGACCAATAAGCATTTTCGTCTGAAGACTAAATCAAAAATGGCTACCAAAATGAACACTGGCCTACACACACGTGCGCGCTACAATGCTGTTGCGTATGTGTTAAATATGACTGATAATTTAAGTAAAATGTTTTATTTAATTCAAGTAGCCTCCTTGTACATAATTATTTTCTAGGGTTTAAAATGTATACAGATTTGACATTTTCCCCTCATACTTCTGTCGGAATGGGTACGAAGTTGGCATTGAATTTCATTTGAAATGGCATTAAAAAGGTCTTAAAAAGCCTTGAATTTAAGTTGGAGGATCCTGGGGGTACCCTGCTCTAACGAGAGCTGTCTCGGTACTATGGTACGGTCTAAATCCGGACTGGAAGTCTTCGCAGATATCATTTCATTTAAAAAGGAACATAGTTGTGAGGATACTGCCTTTTTTAGTGTCTTTGACAGAAAAGGCAGATTCAAGATCGGTCTGTAATTGACTAATTTTGTAGGATCATGTTGCGTTTTTTTTTTTACAAGCGGTTTTATCATAGCCAGCTTAAAAGTTTTTGGTACGTATCCTAGAGACAAAGATAAATGAATGATATTGAGAAGAGGATCTATGACCTCTGGAAGCATCTCTTTCAATAACTTTCAATAGGGTGTAACATACATGTTGTCGATTTACAGTGAGGAAAATAAGTATTTGAACACCCTGCTATTTTGCAAGTTCTCCCACTTGGAAATCATGGAGGGGTCTGAAATTGTCATCGTAGCTGCATGTCCACTGTGAGAGACATCATCTAAAAAAAAAAATCCAGAAATCTCAATATATGATTTTTTAACTATTTGTTTGTATGATACAGCTGCAAATAAGTATTTGAACACCTGTCTATCAGCTAGAATTCTGACCCTCAAAGACCTGTTAGTCTGCCTTTAAAATGTCCACCTCCACTCCATTTATTATCCTAAATTAGATGCTACTGTTTGAGGTCGTTAGCTGCATAAAGACACCTGTCCACCCCATACAATCAGTAAGAATCCAACTACTAACATGGCCAAGACCAAAGACCTGTCCAAAGACACTAGAGACAAAATTGTACACCTCCACAAGGCTGGAAAGGGTTACGGGGAAACTGCCAAGCAGCTTGGTGAAAAAAGGTCCACTGTTGGAGCAATCATTAGAAAATGGAAGAAGCTAAACATGACTGTCAATCTCCCTCGGACTGGGGCTCCATGCAAGATCTCACCTCGTGGGGTCTCAATGATCCTAAGAAAGGTGAGAAATCAGCCCAGAACTACACGGGAGGAGCTGGTCAATGACCTGAAAAGAGTTGGGACCACCGTTTACAAGGTTACTGTTGGTAATACACTAAGACGTCATGGTTTGAAATCATGCATGGCACGGAAGGTTCCCCTGCTTAAACCAGTATATCAAGGCCCGTCTTAAGTTTGCCAATGACCATTTGGATGATCCAGAGGAGTCATGGGAGAAAGTCATGTGGTCAGATGAAACCAAAATATAACTTTTTGGTCATAATTCCACTAACCGTGTTTGGAGGAAGAATGATGAGTACCATCCCAAGAACACCATCCCTACTGTGAAGCATGGGGGTGGTAGCATCATGCTTTGGGGGTGTTTTTCTGCACATGGGACAGGGCGACTGCACTGTAATAAGGGAGAGGATGACCGGGGCCATGTATTGCGAGATTTTGGGGAACAACCTCCTTCCCTCAGTTAGAGCATTGAAGATGGGTCGTGGCTGGGTCTTCCAACATGACAATGACCCGAAGCACACAGCCAGGATAACCAAGGAGTGGCTCTGTAAGAAGCATATCAAGGTTCTGGCGTGGCCTAGCCAGTCTCCAGACCTAAACCCAATAGAGAATCTTTGGAGGGAGCTCAAACTCAGTGTTTCTCAGCGACAGCCCAGAAACCTGACTGATCTAGAGAAGATCTGTGTGGAGGAGTGGGCCAAAATCCCTCCTGCAGTGTGTGCAAACCTGGTGAAAAACAACAGGAAACGTTTGACCTCTGTAATTGCAAACAAAGGCTACTGTACCAATTATTAACATTGATTTTCTCAGGTGTTCAAATACTTATTTGCAGCTGTATCATACAAATAAATTGTTAAAAATTGTGATTGGGATTTCTGGATATTTTTTTTAGATTGTTTCTCGCAGTGGACATGCACCTACGATGACAATTTCAGACCCCTCCATGATTTCTAAGTGGGAGAACTTGCAAAATAGCAGGGTGTTTAAAATACTTATTTTCCTCACTGTAGATTTAACGAGTTTAGAAAATTCTTCCTCTCCTGTAGCAATGAATGAATCGAATTTTTCCTCAGGGAGACTACAATGCACTCCCTGATGCGATACTGTAGTAGACGGTTGCATAGTTATAATTTTGTCCCTGATATTATCAATCTTATAAGTGAAGAAGTTCATAAAGTCATTACTGTTGTGCTGCTTGGACACTTCTGGGCTTGAAGCGTTATATTTCGTTAGATTAGCAACTGTTTCAAATAAATATCTAGGATGATGTTTATTTTCTTCTAATAGGGTTGAAAAATAAGCATATCTAGCAGCTTTTAAAGCCTCTCTGTAAGCAATCGAGCTCTCTTTCCATGAAATCCGAAATACCTTGTTTAGTTTTCTTCCAGTTTCGCTCCATCTCAAAGCTTTTTTATATATTTTTTTGCTTCATGGTTGAAAAAAAAATATTTGCCAATATTAGCCAATATTTGTTAACTCACTGGGCGCGCCGATATGCGCAACCACACGCGCCAACAGACATATTCAAAATATGCTACACGGTATTAAAAGAAGTAGTGCAAGTACAATGCACTATCACTTGCGAAGCAAACACCCACTAGCAAATGAAAGGCGCTTCCCGAAGCTGCCCACTACAGCGAGACGTTATCTCGGTGTTCCCGAACATCTGTGCCATCGGACAGGGTGTTTTCTCTCTGCGCTCCATACTTACCCAACAGCATGTAGACTCTAATGCTACTTTTTTAAATAAAAACTAGACAAGCTGTGGATTGAGGTAGGCCTGCTATTTTTATTTGACGGAAAAACTTAGTCTGATGGAGGAAAAAAAAAATGCTTCAAACTGATTCAGTGTTTTCTTTTTGTCATCGTAATTTGCTAATTATTGAAGCTAAAAAATATATATTTACTGTAGGCTTATTTTGTTTTTTAGGCTATATAAATATTTTATTTTGTTTTTCTCTGTTGTCACTGTCAGAAATGCAGCAGGTGCGGGAATTTTATATGAATCCAGGTTCTGTTCCACTTTGCACCATTTGTTTATTATATTGCATATCACAATATTGACCTCAACAATCGCAATGACATTTTCCCCAAAATGTGCAGGATGGAAGTTATTCACTCATTATTTGACTGTTGCCGATGCCATCAAGCTCTCAGCTGATTGGTACATCACTACGTCCCAGTGTTGCATGAGCGCTGCTTTGAGCTTGTGTGTGTGTGTGTGTGTGTGTGTGTGTGTGTGTGTGTTTGCTCATGGTGGGGTTTGACGACTCACTCACTCATTCATGGTCTGTTCTGATGCTCTGATAACATGAAAGAGCGTTTTGATGCTTTTCAATCTTCAGTCAGTGATTCTCTTTCACGGTATCAGACTCGCTGTGCTGAAAAAGACTTCCTCCCATGATGATGAAAGATATGAGTAAAGCTGATTAGTTTTCACAACCAGGTCTGCTCTCAGAAATAATAAACATGTTTTTTGTTTAGCTGCTGCACCTTCAATAACTCCATTCAGATGTGAATGTGCCTCAGTGCAGATAAAGGGCCATATGAAATCTGTTTAATAACATTTTAGTAATCAGCATGCCTTAACAACAGTTAGAAGTTTAGCATAAATAAAAAGTTTAGGGCCTTATGAAATCCATAAAAAATTTTATCCTAAAAACGTATCTACCCTTGGTATATAAGTCGTGTTTGCAGTTCAGTTGGGTCTGCTTGATTTCAGAAGTGATTCCTCGTGATATCACTCTTAACCTCTGTCTTCTTGACTCTTGTGTGTCAGTGTGCCGGGCGTGATGACGACAGAGGTGGGATCAGAGACAGATGTGAAGAAGGAACCAGAGAAGGTTCCTGAAGTTCAGCATCAGACGGACCCTGTGCAAACAGACCAGCCCGACAAACCTGCCGACAGCGACGCCCAGCCTGTGGCCAGTGCCGCCCAACCAGAGGTAGTGTTGAGATCATTCAGTGCATACGACAGCACAAGGATTTAAATAAATACTGTATGCGGTAGGCTTGCTACGATAGTCTGTGTTGCCGGTGTTACCGGTTGATTAGATTGTTTTAGTTTTTTTTATTATAAAATTATTTAGTTCAGTTAGAGAACAGACACTACAATTTAAAACTTAACGTGTCTGGTTAATAAATCGTGAGCCGAACAAGAGTCACAGATCACCAACAGGAGTCAGATTTCATTTATTACGAGAGTGACGAGCTGTCTGACAAGATAATGGCGGAATATTTGATGTGTAAGTGAAATGTAAAAGCGCCTATTTAAGCGAATTTGTCGTACTGTTTTGTTGTGTTTTTCATTAAGAATAATAGGCTAATGATTGAAAGTAAAAAAATTAGTGCATTCCTACTTCCATAGCAATTAATTGAAAACGCGGGTGTTTTCGGACGTGCGCATTAATTTTCTTTTTAAAATAGCAACCTCCCTAATAGGGCTGTTGGAACGAATTCCAAAATTCGAATATAATTCGAATATTAAAAAAAATCAATACTATTCGAATGCTGAAGTTACTATTCGAATATTGCTTTTTTATGTATATTTTTTTATATGCAATCTTGCCTTTCTCGCCACCTTGGCTTACACACATGTGAAAATGAAATGCTTTTGTTTCATCTGATGAACAATACAGTTTTTGAATCGTAACACAAGTGTGCACGTTATCCACGCTGTATCATCATAACAATACTGTCAAAAATGGTAAATGTTTAACTTCGTAAAAAGTGCCTCCCAAAGCACCCGTGAAGCGAAAAACGCAAATATCTCACCGGATTTGGCGAGCACCGAGCTCATTGGAATAGTCAAGACGAATTGAAAAGGACGATATAAGTTTCAGAATTTTTGGTTGAGTTTTCGCTGAGATATTAGCCGAAAAACATCGGAAGCGCTTCAAGCCATATTCGGCACGAATAAAATGTTTATTAGACGTCCCTCTAGTGGACATAATGTGTAACAACAACCACATGCTATAGTGGCATTGGCGATCCATAAGCCTGTGTAATGTCGTACATATTAATAATAGGATGAATTTGAGCATTTAATATTCGAATATTAAATAAAATAAGGAATGGAATTCGAATAGTATTATAGAGGAAGAATGACAGCCCTACTCCCCAATAATACCGGTATTACCGGTGTTGTCACACGTCGATTAACCGGTGGGAAAATATCCTCACCGTCACATCCCTAGTATGGGGTAATAATGACACTAGTCTGAACTGATTTGACTCTTCAGTGTCTGAACTGATTTGGCTCTTCAGTGTCTGAACTGATTTGACCCTAGTATCTTCAGTGTTACATGTGTCGGGCCCGCAGGAGAGCCGGAACGCTGAGCCGGAGAGCCCGCAGGAGGAGTCCTCGTCTCCCAATCCCAGCAGCCCTCCTGCCACCGGCGGACAGAAGAAGGAGAAGGGCATCTCTCGCTTCCTGCCTCCATGGCTTAAACGGCAGAAGTCCCAGAGCCAAGACCAAGCCTCGGAGAGCGCAGAACAGCCCCAGAGCCTGAGCCTGAAGGAGGAGGAGGAGGAGAGTGAGCCGAAAGACCAGCCGGACGGAGCAGGAGCCGCCCCAAACACAGAGAAAACAGAGGAGGTGAAGGAGGAGAGCAGGCCAGAGCAGGTGCAGCTGGAGGAGAACGAGAAAGAGGAGGAGAAGTCAGTCGGCAGTGCTGACACACAGGTGAGAGCCGCTGCTCATACACACACGGGCCACTTTTATTCCTGCCGTTTTCATCGACAGTGTTGTAATATAATCATTTAATCATTACCATCATGATGGGCATGAAGTGCTCATTTGATCAATTCAAAGCAGTGAAGAGACTCAGTGCCCTGTACTCAGAGTAAAGCAGTAGTTATCTCCAGTGCCCTCACACCTGAAAGCCTGTGACCCTTGACCCCAGTCAGGTGACCTCGCTCTGCCATCTGCTTTCACACAGGCTGTGATCCGAAATCACCCCCATACCCTTAAACAAGGCGTTATTTGTGGGAACAGCCATTTGTAGTGGTGTCTGAAACCATAGTGGACCTTATCGAGTGAACTCATTCAATCCCACAATGCACCGCAATAACAAGTGTACAGCTGATGTAAGCTCAGTGGCTGTCCGAATTTGCTGACTCATTTTCATTCACTCTTTAAAGTGAACTGTGTTAGTGAACTAACGTAGGGGATAGTGAATGAGGGTTTAGGGAGCGATTTCAGATTTATAAGAAGAAGTGTTTGTAAACCTGCACTCACAGACAATTAACGGTCTTCCCTCAGTTTGATTGAACTCTGGCAAGTGAAGGAATTACGTTATAAGTATTATTTCATCGAACATATCGTATCAATGTGTCACCAGCAGTCTAAACTCACAGCCTTTATCACACTGATGCCTCAGCTCATCAGCTCTTCCTCATTCACTGACGCTGGAAACCGGTTCATGATGTCGTTGTAGTGACAGCCAGTATCTGCTAAGAGGCCGTGTTATAGGGGGATTAAAAGAGGACACGTTTCCACTGCAAATCCAGGTTGTTTATTGTTATATCGAAGAGAACCGAAGCATGATGAAAGATGACGATAAAATAAGCTAAATTAAATAAAACTGTATGAAATGAAAAGGGTCAACAGAAATTTAATGTCCAAGGCTACTCACCCCCGTCCTACATGCTGTCCACACGCAAACTAACAGGTAATATGCACCTATTAGGGGTGTAACGGTACATGTACTCGTATTGAACCGTTTCGGTTCGAGGCTTCCGGTTCGGTACGCATACAAACCGAACGATTCCTTGGACCATTTTTCCTGCCGACAAAATCCGCGCTGGCGCGACCACCACAACGTTGCGCAACATCAAATGGCAAACGTAATGAAAGCGGAACGAAACTGCGCTACTCATTATATTGTGCTTCACGGACCGTATATCAGTTCGGACCATCAACATCTGTGCAGCGCGAGCTCTATGAGCGCGAGCCGATCTCGATCAAGCGACACTGTTACTACACAGCGCTAAGAGATCCAGTAAAGAAAGCATTTGAATTCGCCACTGAAGTAATAACATCGCTGCGAGATCTAGTGAGAAGCATTCACATGTCTCTGTTATTAACCGTAGATCTCTATTAGATCAAACAGCGCTGACGTGGAAACCAGGAGAAACACTGTGAATGAACTAGTAATAGGCTTTAAATCCACAGATCAGCAACATTCACCATGGGTTTAATATAGTAACACTATTTGGAAGTTTGGCTGGAATAGTGAAATGCTTTCAACTATTCACACATCTTTTTCCAGCACTTCAAAACTCAAATATTATATAAATATATATTTAAATGTTATTTTTAATGTGATGACCAAAACATTATTTATTCATACTTCAAAAATTACCCCCATTTATAAACCTGAAAGTTTCAAGATGTAGGAAAACTCACACTTATTAAAAAATATTTTTTCATTTAATAAATAGGAAATTTCTCTGGCATTTCTTTCTTTTTGCTGTATCGAAAACATACCGAACCGTGAATTTAAAACCGAGGTACGTACCGTACGTATTAAATGTCCTCTTGTTGTGTTGTTGGGTGCAAGAATCGATGAAAAATGAATATGCTGTATCTGGAATTTTTATTTCTAGAAAATATTCACATCATTAAAATTGCACCGTGATGTCACTCTACATTGTGGTCTTCTTGGTGCTGCTAGGCAGAACTGCGGATCGGACCACACAAGTCTTGTACATGAGCATTCATCACATAGTTATAGGCATCTAAAGATTTATATGCCCTCAGTTTCTCTTTACGCTCTGTTTCTCTATCAGGTGTAGAAGTCAGGCACTTAACCGGAGGGAGCGTTAATCCTGTCAGATCGTCCATCATTGAGTGAGCGTTACGGGTCGGCCAATGTTTCGTCCGTTAAAATTAACTTTTGCAAATAACAATCGCGGTCCTGGACAGTGAGTGACCTTGCACATTAAGATAAAATCAGATTTTCTCCCGTCATTGTTAAAAAACAAGCTAACAAAAGTCAGTGAAGCGGCCAGAGGGATCGTTCTGCCACACCTAAGCTCCGCCCACAGAAAAACGTCACTATGTTTACCAACTGAAAAGGGGTCTATACCAAGTGACGTAACAAACTGGAAGTGAGAATTTCAAAATAAAAGACATCAACCCGTACCTGGCACCTAGAGTCGTGGTGTTTGAGCTGATTTCCTGCAGCAGCTTCTAGTGTATGAAGATCAGCTCCGATAAACCTGTGTGTGATCGGACTCTAATCCAGATCAGATGTGGACGCTGTCAGACTGAACCACATGCTTCTGGCAGAGAACATCAGCATCCGCCCGCTGACATCATCCAGCAGCCATCCGCTCAGCTGGAAAACATGAGCGCTCGCGCGTGTGTGTGCATTAACTCTCTCTCTCTCTCTCTCTCTCTCTCTCTCTCTCTCTCTCTCTCTCTCTCTCTCTCTCTCTCTCTCTCTCTCTCTCTCTCTCTCTCTCTCTCTCTCTCTCTCTCTCTCTCTCTCTCTCTCTCTCTCTCTCTCTCTCTCTCTCTCTCTCTCTCTCTCTCTCTCTCTCTCTCTCTCTCTCTCTCTCTCTGTGTGTGTGTGTGCGCAGCCTGTGAGGGAGGAGAAAGAGGCAGAATTGGAAGTGAAGGAGCGCGAGGAGGAGAAGAAAGAGGAAGAGCAAGTGATTCAGCAGGAGGCGAGTGTGCTGTCGCCCCTCAGACTCAACAAGAAGATGAAGATGGTGGTGTGTCACGTGACTCTCCTGGACGGCAGCCAGTTCTCCTGCGAGGTGGAGGTGAGGCCCGTCCCTCTGTCTGTCTGCTGTTGTGCTGTTTCGTGAAGTCTTTGGTGTCGCATCATCACTGTTGACCGTAGGTGAGGGGTCAGCTGACTGGTCGTTCAGTGTACTGCTCTTATCCTGTCTGTCTGTGTTTCACTCTTCTTTATTTTATGATAACTCAGGATGACAATAATCCTGTTGTGTGGATGGAGATGAGTGTGTTGCTTGGATTTGTGTCTATATATACTCTGATAATCTCCAGCAGTGCCGGTGACATTCACGCATCATCTTTCCTCATGAGCGCCATGGCAACACAACTCATCATAACTGTATCTGTCAGCAGTGCTCTGTGTGTGTGTGTGTGTGTGTGTGTGTGTGTGCACTAGTCTGAGCAGCATGCGTTGTTAATGAAGCTCATGTAAATGGTGTGTGTCCACCAGGCCCATACACATGTGTTTTTATTAGGGCTGTCAAATGATTGATCACGATTAATCGCATCCAAAATAAAAGTTTGTGTTTACATAATAAATGTGTGTGTACTGTGTATAATTATTTTATATATATATATACATACATACACATGCTTGTATATATTTAAGAAATATTTGCATGTATATACTATATATAGATTTATATATAATTTATATTATATATAAATATTTTATATATAAATAACAAATTTTTCTTATATATAAATGCATGTGTGTGTACTTGTGTATATATACAAAATAATTTTACACAGTACAAACACAGTTATTATGTAAACAAACTTTTATTTTGGATGCGATTAATCGTGATCAATCATTTGACAGCCCTAGTTTTTATAAATGTATGACAACTCTTCAGTGGAGGAACTAGAATTTCATATAATATAATATAATCAGGGTTTCGAAATGAACACCCGCCATCCCACCAAATGTGGGTAAAATCAACTCTGGCGGGTAACAGTGTGAAATCTCTAGCCAATTTGGTGTTACTTATTATGTTTACTCGCTTATCTGGGGAAGTTCGTGTAAGCCAAATCTGTGCAGATTTAGCACAAATACTCAACTCGTGAGATCATGATATATTAAATACAGCGTATTGCGCAGAATCTGCTCATAACTGACTGACTTGAACTAGGCAACAAAAAACACGCTTGTTCATTTGCATTGAAGCAATAGCGAAAAATTTAAAAACATTTGCTTAACAGAAAAGACATTGTTATTTTCCAACATCCTACATTTCTTTTTATGTTCTTTGTACTGTATTGATCTGTCCACGTAAAACGCACATATTTGATGAAAGAGGAATGGAGATGGCTGGATGACAGAATTTAGTTTGAATAAGAAATGAATTTATGAAATTAATATATTTAATTAATAATTTATATATATATATATATATATATATATATATATATATATATATATATATATATATATATATATATATATATATATATATATGTGAAAGGGATAATGTACATCCAGCCGGTTGTTCTCTCAGAATAAACCCCTGACAGGATGATGAGGACCCTGACGGGAAGCGTTGGAAGATGGGGGTTTATTCTGAGAGAACAACCGGCTGGATGTACATTATTCTGCTTATTACACGGCTATTTGCCACGTAAGTATATATTATTAGACACGAAATATTGATCTGAGTTGAAATATTGTATTAGCTCTTTAAATACAAAGCTTCCACGGAGGGAGCAGTTTCAGCGGCGAGTTCAAACTGGACAGACATTTAAGACATACGGTATACAGTCATACCACTTATTACACTGCATTTCACCGCATAAATAATTATGTAAATAAAAGATATTGATTTCAGAATGGCGAGAAATTTTTTATTTAGTTTTTCACTGGTCAATTTTGAGATTTGGGAAATTTGTTTTCAATAACATGTCGTCTTTCAGACTTGTGTTGAAAAAAGTCAGAAATACACATTTAGGTCTTTATTTTACTACACTTTGTCTGTTTGCGTCTGTAGATTTCTCATAAATTCATCAAGTTGGCGTTTTAAATCCTCACGCTGCTCCGCGATCTCTGTCTGCACACCGTCATCACACACACCGTTGGAAAGCTCTCTCTCTCCTGTACAATGCTGTCGGATCCAAATATGATAATTTCCTTTTAATCAGCAACCAATCGTGAAAGTAAAAGGGGGATTTAACTCTAAATGCGCAATCTCATTGGCTGATGCAAATTTGCCAAGCCCGTTTTCTCAATGACTTTTCTCTCATTTTCCAAGTTCGAAATCTCCACTTCAGCTGCACCTATATACACCAAACTTTACAGTCTTGTACCTAGTTATATTATGAAGACATTTACTGAGGGATTTGGAAATATATTATTCCTAGCCTGATTTATGTAACATTTTATTACAAACAACATGGAAAATTAAAAAGGCTATTGACAGTATATTCTGATTCACAGGATAACAAAAGTAGATATCCATAAATCCCTCTGTAATTTTTTCCCCATCTAACATGTGAACACAATGGAATAATTATTTTGAACCTGGCTTTGTCCAAAACTCAGATTTCGTCTTTTAAAATATATGCAAATTAGTGCATATTTCATTATATAATGCCTAATTTGCATATTTAAACATTTAAATTACAGAAAACTTGTTATACATTTTTACTCCTCTTAATCTAGGTAATCAACTGAGAAAGTTTCATGGTGATATCTGCTAGATTAAAATGTTTTGTCTTAAACTGTTTTAAAATTGGACCTGCTTGTGTCTCATAATAGATATCTCACAAAACATTGAACAATAGTCACAAAATGGCATCAGCTGCATTTGTATGAAATGAGAGAGCGAGTACACGATACTGGATGGCATAATTAAATAATTGTACACAAAATATTGATATATTTTATTGAGTTGTAAAGTCACAGAGAATCACTGATGGTGATTCTATATAAAATATATATACTGTATAATTTAATAGAAAAAAAAAGGTGATATATATGCTATATATAATATATAGCATATATATCACCTTTTTTTTTCTTCTCTTTATTTAGCTTAGTAGAAGTTCTGAATGGCCGGTAACTTAAATTTAGTAGCCAAATTGTCCGGTGACTGAAAAAGTTAATTTCAAACCCTGAATATAATATAATATATAATGTAATAGTTTTGTGGGCAGTGGTGCAGGAGTGTGTGTTCAGTAGCTGTAATAGGATCAGTCATTGTGCTGACAGGAGCATTTAAATGCATGATGACCTCTGACCCTGCAGTGATTTGGTGGGTTTGTGAAGTGTTTCGGAGTACAGATAATTGGGGGCCTGCTGTCAGTGTTAATCCACCAATGTCTGCGTCTGCTGCTGGGTTCCAGACACACACTCACACACACACACACACACACTAAAGGAACACTAACCGTCAACGCACTGTAGATGCATTGATTTTGGAAATGTAGGCCAGTACATATTTGTGTGTTAAAGACACACATAAAGACTAGTATATTGGTTATATAAAACAATATGGATCTGTTTGTCAGGCCTTAAAGTGACAGCAGCCTAGTACACTCGCTGCCAAATTATGAGATATTATTGAAAATATCTACATGGCAGTTTTCTCCATGGTATCGATGTCAAAATTGTGGCCAGTGAGTGGCTAGTAACTTTGGAAAACCCGCTAGCCACATTGACTGGTGAGCAAAAAAGTTAATGTCAATCCCTGGTTATCATTCAGTTATGACTGTTTATGATTCATTCATGTGTTTTAATATGGGTTTCACCCCTGAAACTATCCATTGTGTACGTAGCACCATGAAAATATGACTTTTATCATTTCTGAATGGATTATGTCAGGGCTCAACATAAAAAAAAAATCCCCACTGGCCCCCGGGGCCCGTAGATCAGAGTTTTGCTGGCCCTTCTATATTTTTACTGGCCCTGAACGAAATATAAGGAAAAGCCCATTTCCATTAAACTGTATTCATTAGGATTAATCAATACAGCAAAGGGAGTACAGGAATTAAGCGACATGCAAAAATAACCAAATTGTCATTGTGATATTGCAATATATATTATTATATATTATCACTCTTCCAAATCTCCCGTTATAATCAATGAAGCTGCACAAACAAGGTCTTAATTACATTGTGTTTACAGTTTGTTGGTTATAATCCCAAGCATGGAGAACAAAAGCTTTGTTTTGTGTGGTATCGAGTGGATTCGGACTAACTTAAATGCCTTTAATTGCTTAACATTGCTTTCACACACTCAAATCAGCACGTCTCTGATTGGCTACAGTGATCAATGCTTGAAAAAACACACAAGCCCACGCACACGTAAATAGAAACCTTTTGATTCTGCACAGAATTGCTGCAATACAATATTTTAATAAATCGATTTTTTTTTATTTTATATAATTTATATGCATGTAAATATACTTAAACCATGACGAGAACACCTGCACTGATGTCTTTAACAGCTTGTGTAATGGAGTGAACAGGAGTTATCGGCGATGCTGGAATGGGCGCAGTGCAGGTGAGTGTTGGGATATGATGTTCTGGGGTCTCATTACTGGCCGCTCTGTGAGCTTTCAACAGGCTCGGCTTTGTCCCGTCGCTGGAAAGTGCTGAGGCATCGCTAAGCGCTATTGTCCTGGTGTGTTCATGCACGAGACGGTGGCATGTTTGCTCAGAGATGAGCGCGACTGTCTCCGGGTCGCCCGTACGCATAAGCCGAAGCTCTAAACAAAGCATTCCAGACGGGACGTTTTATCGGGACAAAGAGGGGCTCATGACTGCTGGACGACCCCTCATGGATGTTTCTGTCCATCCTTACTGCTCTTCTGCTTTGTGTGTCTGTCCTGATGCCAGGATTAATTCTGGTCTCTGGGTGAGACAAGAGCGTATGGATGATCCACATGAACACTCAGCCAATCACAGCACACGCACCTTCAGCCAATCACAGCGCAGTGACCTATATAACAGAAGCGCTGTGTTTTTAATGCCGTAAGTGCAGAGATCCAGCCGTGTGTTTTCCTGGAAGCAGAATCCGGACGTGTTTGAGAGCGTGTGAGTTCTCTTGAATGTCCTGGTCATCGTGAGACTCTCCTGATCAGGGTCGGTCTCTAATCGAGGGACACACGAGGCCACAGCAGAGCTCCCACAAGTGTGTGTGTGTGTGTGTGTGTGCTTGACGCTAATGCTTCCGGACGCTCCTGTACAATGACGCTCTGTGATTCCTCCTGTACGTCGCTGATCCTGAATAAACCCTCTTCAAACATCCCATCAGTGATTCTCTGTGACTTTACAACTCAATTATGCATCTTATTGTTCAGGCTGCAGTTGCAGCTCCTTCTTTTGTTCTCATTCATGTTGCTCTTTCTTTCATCATGTTCTTTTAGGCTTTCACTGCCATTCATTTACTCTCTGATCCTTTGGTTTCTTTCATACAGACCTAGTCTTTATATCACACACAATCTACTACGGTCCTTCTGTCGTCTAAAAGGCCTTTTAGTATTATTGTCAACATTCACCTTCAGAAATCAGTGAAATCTGCACAGAATAAGTGTAAGAATATCTTTATGCTTAGCAGTAGTTATATTGCGAGGGCATCTAATGTGCGCAGCTGTCTTCAGGTGCTTCAGATTTTAGATGGATTTTGGTCGGGGCTACTCAAACATTCATCTTTGCTGTAGCCATTGTTTTGTTGATCATGACGTGTGCTTTGGATCAGTGTCACACTGAAAGGTGAAAGTCCTCTTCGTTCAGCTTTCTAGCGGACGGCAGAAGGTTCTGGAGATCTGGCGTGGATGTTTGTTTAGTCAGAGACAGATGGAGAATATGGGGGATAGTTGTCAGAAAGAGCTGCAACTCTGTAATGTTGCTGTTGGCCTAATGGCTTGACCTGAGCGATACCGTTCAACAATAACTGTTTAAATGGACAGCAGTGATCTAATTATTGACCTTTTTCTGAACAAGACAATATTCTGATTAAGGGGTTTACGTGAGTTTTTTCATGTTCCCGCGGGCGCAACAAAAAATGTTTGAGAACCACTGATCTAAACGTACACTACTGAATGAGATCCTGTCAAGGCTTGTCAGAAAGGACTTACAAGAACAGCTGAGATTTATTTGGAGTTAATCAGAGTCACAAATACAATAAATTCAAGATACATCCAACTGTTTATGTTCACTTGAGACGTAACTGATTGTTTATTTGAGAACTCGAGAAGGGAATTTGACATTATTCTGTGTGTATTTGACTCTTCATGCCCAGCATGCCATGAAAGAGAACGGTTTCTGACGATCTGTGTGTGTGTGCGTGCTACAGGTGTGTGTCGGTAGGACTGGGGCGGTATGGATTTTTTCTTACCGCGGTTGAAAAGCAAGAAATTCCCGCAGTATTGCGGTAAACCGCTATTAGCACCATCCCGTGAAAAACTATGCGCGCGCAATACATCCCGCGTGCACACAAGCGCACACACAAAAGGCTAGCCTTGTTTATACTCGACGCGTCCGCATGAGCGCGAGTCTTCGCTGACTGCGCGTGTACCTCCCCAGAAGGACGAGGCGTTTATACTTGACGCGCTCGCCGTTGTGCTATTCTGTGAAACGACAGCGGGCGACTGAAGTAATTGTCCTCTTAACCATCATCAACGTGAGAAGAAGAAAGGTCCACACGTGACAATGTTTATTTTAGTACATCTTCACCAATAACACTACAAAAAGAATAGTGTAAAATCCAGTAAACCCTGAGATTATTACCTCAGTGATATTAGAAGAAAATATGTGGATATAAAAACATGTAGGCCTATGTATTTCATACAACTCAATTAACGATCTCTTAAATATTTCTTATTTCACTAAACAATTAAGTTTCATGGACATTTTATAAAACATGGAACTTTATTTTTATTAAAGTGGCTTATGTCTGCTTTAGGCTCATTTTGTAAATGTAAGAAACTAATTTAAGATGCACAAACTGGGTGCCGGTGCAGTGAGATATACATGTGCAGGCACTTTTTTTTTTTTTTGGCGGTGATGACGGTGACGAGCTCAGACCCGCGGTAGGGGTCACGTGACCGCGGTATTGCGGTAACCGTCCCAGTCCCAGCCCTATGTGTCGGACTGCTTGAAAGTGAGTTTTGCATTCTCCTCCTATTATCTCTTTAATAATATAGAGCATCTCCTGCTCTTTATTTTCTCATTCATCCATGTGTCTTTATCCTTGTAGTTGTCTCTCCTTGATGCCCGACAGCAGTGGTGAAATCATTACTTCCTCTACTCTAGTTGTAGATCTGTGATCTGCTTAGATCAGCTGACATTCATGTGTTTTGAGCTGCAGAGTTGATGCTTCTCTTCCTTGTGGCTCATAGATTCACCAGTAGCTGTAAATCTCTCTGGTTTGTTGTGCCGACACCACGAGAACATGTCTCCACCTGTGGCTTTCTTCAGCCATTAACACATTATCATTAGACAGCTGTGCAGTGAGATGAGCGCCGGTGTTTGTTTGCACTTGTCCTTCCCCTAATGCACTTTTCACTAATGTAGGCCTGCTGTTGTCCAGTATTGATCCACTGGAAACTGAAATCCATTAGCAGCATCTCTCTCTGTGTGTGTGTGTCGGTGTTGTTTACGGAGCGTAACATCTGATCACTCATCAGTAAATCTGGTGCGAGTGAACGCTCGGAACGGATTAGTCGGTGTAATTGCATCCATAATAGCAGCTTATGGGGTTTTGTGTCAAGTCTCAACAAGACACATTAAAACCTTAAACAAGCACTCTTTTGGTTTTTGTTTGTGTCTAGCTGAAATGACCATCACATAGACTGTAGAAATGGGACACAAATTCCCTGCTCTTTTGTAATACACTTGAACCATTCACAACTCAACACTTCCTCTCCAATCCATCAGACCATTTACTGAGACCGAACTGAAAAACAAGGACATTTATCATGTTTATGATATTACAACAATCTCAACAGTCATAATATCATCTTTTAAAAATACAGTCCAAGTCTTAAAGGTACAGTAGCACAAGCAGTCAGTTTAATTGACATGGTCATGTCCACCTTATTTCGAACGATTTACTGCGTTCCATTCAAATTATTGTTGGAGCCTCTGGTTTGGAAAACTTCCCAAGTTGTTTTCAAAAGTACTAAATCTAATCATTTCAAATTATAGGTTGCATTATAAATCATCCTTATTTTTCAGTTTGACTGAATGAGCTGTACGTTTTCCGTCATGCTCCATTTTATCCATAGGGAAAATAAAGTAACGTTTGGTATTTTAGCGTTGTGTATAGAATATCTGTGACAAGCTCTTAATATTTTTATATTATATGGAATATTTTCTTTTCTGCTTTAAAAATCAGTATAAGACAACATATACTTCTGTCTTGTGGTCTACTATCCTGATTAATGAACATATTACACAAATAATTCACTTGCAGTAAGAATTTAAAATTTTCTCCCAAAATTCTCATTCCAATGCTCGTTTTCACACACCGCATTAAAAATGTTCTGTTCCCACCAAGAACAGGAACTATATTAGCATCCACTCCCCAACACAATATTTTTCTGTTCATTAAAAGCGAGCTGCAGTTTTGTCGTCTGCCGCTTTAAATGCTTGAGCTCTTTAAAGCAAGATGGATTCTGATTTGCTGAATGTCAATATCAGCTGGAAAAATTGGGTTCAACAACTGATTCAAACGATATCGTTCCTCTGTGCTGTAACTGTTGTTTTTGGTGTGGACGCTGTCATTGTTTCACATTTAGAATAAACTTTAAGACTGGTTAACACCAAGGATGATAACGATAAAGTAGGAGAATACAGTTTGTCTGTCAAAATTGCATAAGCATGTTCTAGGTAATGACAGAACATTTTTAACTTGTGCATCATACGAACACGTTACATAATATTGACTTGCGTAATATTTAACAAGTCTGTAATACTATGGAATTACTATTTGGGGGTTTTCATGCTTAATATTTATGTGACGTAGGATAAATGTGGATTGATAGCTACTTTTAACTGTTTTTTTGGTGCATGAAACCTTAACTGATGGATTAGAAAAATGCATGAGCAGTTTGGCGTATGGGTGGGCTGAAGATTGAAGAATGCAGATCTTCCTCAATGACTAATGCTGGAAGCTCCAGTGTCTGGAGAGGAGAGAGGGACTGTTGAGCTCCAACCAGGCCGCTCATTCCTCAGGAGTCACACCAACACTCACGCTGTCCAGATCTACAGAAACAGGCCCATTATGAGCCGGCGCTTCAGACTCCACACAGTCTCCATTCAGACTCATTACAGCGCCAGCACTGGCATTTACGGGAATACTTCAAGTGCCACACACAAACGACTCTTCTTCATGTTGTTCCAAACCTGATTGCCTTTTGTGTTATATGAAATCGTTTCAGATTGTTTATGCACCTAAACTTGAGACATATCAAAATATCACAGAAGAATAGCATACCGGTTTGGAACGACGTGAAGGCGTGTGATTTATTGACAATGATAGTTTTTGGGTGAACTGTTCCTTCACAATAAATGGTTCTACAACTAATGAAGTGATTTGGATGAGCACCAGAACATTGTCTATAAATAATGTCCAAATATTCCACTCATCTTTCTTCCTCTTTGTGTCTCCAGAAACGGGCGAAAGGCCAGTACCTGTTTTTTGAAGTCTGCGAGCACCTGAATCTGATAGAGAAGGATTACTTCGGCCTGAGCTTTAAAGACAACGCTGAGCAGAGGGTGAGTTCACACACAAGACATGCCCAAAACACACCGTAACAGTGTGGGGACAGCAGTCCATGTGACTCGAGCTCTGTGTTCCTGTGATGCTTTGAGGAACCAAGACTGATTTAAACTGTCCTGTGAGGTCACGTTGGCACTAGGGTCGTGACAGTGGCCGCTTTTACCACTGGTAACGGACCAATTACTGCCGGTGGTGTGAGGGTTAAATATTAAATAAAACATTAGCAAAAGCAACTGACACATTTCATCTTCTGCAGGAGCAAGACATCTAGGCTATATCTGATGTTGCGCTGCCAGAGAAAGCAAAAATAAATTAACGGTGTGTGTGAAACACTCTACACAAAGAACATGCCTTACCAAGTCTAACAAGCACAAACTGTGTTAAATAGAAAAATAAAAAAGGTATCTGTCCTACAGTAGTTTTTCTACTTGTAAATGAATAGGCTCATGTGCCTCTCTCATTCAGCACGAATCCAAAGCACTGATACTGAACCAACACTGATATTGATTAGCTGTGATCAGTAGCAGTCCTTTAACTGGCATTGGTGTTGAAACATGAAGTTGATGCTAAACGCATTAGTATACATGTGTTCTTGTGAGGTGCATCATGGGATTGGTCAGGCATGTTGTTTTCTAGATCTGTTCAGTCATCAGTCTCAGTGCAGCTGATTGAGCCAGTAATAGAAACCTTATGTTTTAGACACATGTCTTTGAGTCACTTTAATATTGATGATATTCAGCGTTACACGGTTGATTCAATTTCCATTTGATGACTGAACGATTCGTGATTCCGCCTGTTTTCTGCGTGACTAAAATCATAGGACCCTAGTTCAGCTATTTCTATGCAAATAGCAGAGATTCATTAACCAAGATCTTTTAAAGCTGTTAACACAGACTTGCCATACAAAGCCACGTGTGCACATGCAGTGGAAATGTAATGTGATGTAATCTATTATATAATAGTGAAGCTGTCAGAATTAATAAGAGAAATATACTAGTATTAAATCATATAGTTGTAATATTCACAGTGGTCTTGGTTGATAAAAAAAAAAGGAAAAAATGTGTTGATGCAGTCACAAAGTAGACAGAGGAGTCCACTGTCAAGATCAGGTGCAGTGGTGAACTTTCACTCGGCTTACTTTAGGGACCCAGATGTCAGATCGTGGACTCTCTTAAAGACAAACACTGTCCGTTTCTGCAGAGAATGAGCTCACAGTCACAGAATATTTTTTGTTCAAATCTTGATCATACAGTGCAGCTGCTTTATTGACTCTGTGTTTTTCTGTTGCAGTGCTGGCTGGACCCTACCAAGGAAATCAAGCGGCAGATCCGCAGTACGTGCCGTCTCTTTCTCTTTCTCTACTTGTGATCAGTCAGGCAGATGATGGGGGTTTGGTCTGGGTGGGTTTGTGTGATTCAGTCTCTGGCTCCGTCGTCCTCTCACACATCTGCAGATTCAACAGCTGTAATTATCAGGGCGCTGGAATGACGCACACAGGGTGGAGTGAGAGAGGATTGTTAAGTATCATTTTTGATACATCAGGCTTTTGTGGCTTCATATAGTCTGATAAAGTTAGAATATGGAGGAAAAACACCTACATTTTATTACAAAAATAAGCTATTGGCTGCAGATGCTAATGTTTATGGACAAAAAGAGTAAATTGTTCATATAAATATGGACAAGATAAAGAGTATAGTATTATAAAAGTATAGCAAATACTTGCAAAAAATGCATATAAATACCAATAATATGTCTTAGATGATATTTAAATGATAAGTTTCATGATCAAAGCTCTAGTTTTAAAGGGGTCATGAACTTTTCTTGATCTTTTGGCGTGTAAGAGGTCATTGCACGAAACATCTTTTAAGTTTCAGAACTCAATGTCTTTGTTTTTCCAAAAACAGCTTTCATTGAAAGGGTTAGTTTTGGATTTTGTCTCATTATGACTGCAGAATCAGATGAACGCCTACTTCTACATTATCGTGTCTTTAGCCCTGCCACTCCCATAGGATCCTTATGCTAGGAATTTTTTCAACTATGTGAATGTCTCAGTAGAGCATTATTTGTTTGTTCGGTGCATTTAACTGTGGATGCTTTGGTAAATCAGTTGCAATTTTGGCACTGGCTTTGCAAACAGGCGACAGTAACGCCACAACCTAGTGTTAATTCTGTTGTAAGTAACTGTGTTAATTCTACTGCATGATCTGTGACCAGTGATTTCTGATATGTAATGATTCATACATTCTGAGTCTCAAAATAATTTATTGCTGTTTATGCGTCAGTAAATCAAGTCAGTGACTAAACGATCAACTTCACATTGTTTCTCTTAGTAGCATGTACATAATGTGTTATTTAAATAGTGATTAAATTCTATACTGAAAGCGATCAAATAACGCTCCCTCTATAATCGCTGGAGCTGTCAATCAAACACTGTGAGTTTATCAGGGACTGAGTTCTGGGCTCTCACCAAAACTCCTGTTATAATCAATGACGCTGTCTGCACTGCACAATGAATCTCTTATTTACACTGTTAGTTGATGACAGCATTCGTGAGGGTTCAGAAATCGAGTTGCAATGATGAGATCACTGCATTCACACGCTCAACAGTCATGTCTGTCATTGGCTACAAGCTCATCATTGCAACCTTTTCGTGCCACAGGACTAGGTCTAAATATAATGCTATAATCAACACTACAATCAATAATTCACGATTAGTAAACCTTGCGAGCTATAATAGTGAATTCCAACTCGTTATACTTATTTCATATGCAAAGGTGTCATCCAATCACAGCAGTGGGCGTTTACACTGAAGTCTCACAGCAGACACGCCCCTTCAAACAGAGCGTTCACATCAGAGGATAAAATCAGGCTAGGAAAAATGCCTTTTATTTCTAAATTATGACAATTTTTAATGTACAAACCATACTAACATTATAAATGCACCTCGGAAACATTATAAAATAAATAAAAATGCAGTTCATGACCCCTTTAAATCATATAATGCAATTTAATACAATGACGATTGACTGATAAACAAATAAACCTTCCTCAAAAGCCTGATGATCATATTTGAAACTCATGATTTTTCTAATAAATAATGTCTGGATGGAGTAAACCTCAGTCGCTTCAGTCCAGGTGAAATATTACTAACAATATAAAAGTTATTCTTGCGTTTCTTGATAAATCAGGTCAGATCTGACACAGAAAGACTCGTGAAGCTCGAGCTGAAGGAGGACGTTTGTACAGTTACACTGAAACACTTTTACTGGAGAAAACAGTCTAAACTATCAATCAGAGACAGAAGGACTGCAGGAGATCGAGTGACAATGTCTTGATCATTTAGAGACATTAGAAATATGTGAATCAAACATAATACTGTAGCTTTATAGGGTTGAAATGTGCTTTTACAGCACTGGACTGAAGGTGAGTGTGTGCAGAACACTTCCTCTTACACTATAAACTGAGCCATTGTTTGACATCCAGTCAGGTGCTGTATATCTGAGACACACACACACACGGGTGAATCAGATGTCTTATCTGCTTTTATGACTCAGTCTGTATAGCGTCTTGAGGAGAGCTGAAAATAGAAAAACAGGACAGAGAGAGAGAGAGGCTCTCCTTCTGAAGGACACGTCTATAAAAATGGCAGCTGTGTCCTCGTTTCCAAAGACACTCTCAGAAAGAATGAGGTTGACTTTGTTTTGAGTCCTGACCTCTGACCCCGAGTCAGCCACAGCAGAATGATCAGTGAGCCAGCATACATGCCGAGAGTTCATTCCACTCATTCTTGCATTTATTATTTTATGTCTGCTTTGTGAATGCGCTCTTGGATACCTCATTTCCTTCCACTGGCACAGCAGAGCATCACCGGGAGCGTCAGCCGGCCAGCTTCTGCACTGCTGTTGCCTTATTCACTGTTCAGTGTGTTCCTGCTGGCATTCGGTTCAGCCATGACACAAACCAACCGGCTCTAGATGAATCATTGCAGACTGATTCATGAGAGAACTGAGAAAAGTTATAAATTCTATGAAATGGCATTATCAATTGCCTGGAAATACAGTATAAATAAGAACCTTTACATTAGATCTGATAACAGAAACTTTTCACCTGTTTGAGTCTCAGGAAATGTAAAATGTAATGTCCTTTACATTAAAACTATAGTGTTATCTATACTGTTGTCAATTTGTCCAAATAGTGTTGGATTCTGTGTTTTTATGAAGTCAAACTTATTGAAGGAATTCAGTGTAATAACCCAGATTGATAACATGAATAGAATTACTCTAGACAGATTAAATTAGCATTTTGCCCCTGTGTGCCCAGAATGTATAGATTTCTTTTTATTTGTGGTCGCATCACTAATGATGAGCAATCCGTCAGTTTTGCAACATAATTCTTTCATAAATCTTTCTCATCTGTCTAGTGTTGCATCATTTCTCATATGATTTTTTTCCCCCGATCATGCTTGGATGTCAACATGAACAGGTTTCTGTGGCAAACTCATCATCCTCAAACACCCTCAACAAAACCACACGAGGTCACAGAACCAGTAAAATACAGGTAGTTTTATGTTGACATCAGTGTGTTTTATGCTGAGAATTATTGGCTGCCAAAAGCATGAACCACTGACATTCAGAGTCATCTAGAAGCCAAAGCATCTGAGCGCGTGTCAGTTGTCGATGTGAAGCAGCAGCCACTGATCTAACGCAGTCTCAAGATCTTCATCACTAGTGTGGCTCAGCCTTTAAAACGTTCATTTCGGATTGATGAACCAGTGAAGGGCTGGTTTGCTAATGGACTGAACAGACCGCTTCAGACTCCTTCGTAATCGCCACAAGCTGCTGTATCCCACAATCCCTCCAGCCTATAGCTTTATGGCACATCTGCTTGTTTCTCTGTGTCCCTTATTGAAAACCAAGGGCAAAGATAAAAGAAACTCTCTCACACTCACACACACACACACACACACACACACAGTCCACACAAGGACTGAAGCCAGAGATGCTCTACTGGAGGAAGTGATGTTGGCCGCTCTTCTTTAATCGACACTTGTTCTCTCTCTCTCTCTCTCTCTCTCTCTCTCTCTCTCTCTCTCTGTGTGTGTGTGTGTGTTTGGCACTAGACTCTCAGTGGCAGTTTGGGTTCAGTGTGAAGTTTTACCCTCCTGACCCGTCCCAGCTGACTGAGGACATCACCAGGTAGATGAAATCTCCCACCAGTTGCATGCTTGTTAATGTGGTCAATAATATTTGTGACGTGTGGTCTTCTCTCTCCAGGTATCTGTTATGCCTTCAGCTGAGGCAGGACATTGCATCGGGACGTCTGCCGTGTTCGTTCGTCACACACGCGCTGCTGGGCTCGTACTCCCTGCAGGCCGAGCTGGGCGACTACGACCCGGAAGAGCATCGCCTGGACTACATCTCCGACTTCCAGTTCGCCCCAAACCAGACCAAGGAGCTGGAGGAGAAGGTGGTGGAGCTGCACAAGTCACACAGGTCTGACAGCAGATTCTTTAAAATCTCTCATTCAGTAATTAATTATTGTAAAATTGCATCAATTACTTCCTTGAATGCCGCTGTTCGATGCTGTAGCGAGGACATAAACATGGCGGATGGTGTACGGCTCACTCGGGGGAGGAGCTAAGCTAATAGGGCCTTCTGTCATCAGTCGTGGGCGGGGCCTGTAGCATGTGACGGCACAATGGCATTCCTAACAGCTCATTTTGAGACACTGTTTCTTCTTTATGGGGAAAATAAATGGAGTGGATGTAATTTCACGACAATAGGCTGGTTGTGTACACACACTGCGTATGCATAATTATGTTAAAAAACTTTGTAAAAGTGAGTTTTCCATAATAAGTCCCCTTTAAGCTCATGAAAGTCTTAAATATCTTAATCAGTATAACAATATTAATCATTTCTAAGAGCTCTTAAGGTTGAGCATGGCTTATTGTGATTATTAAACTTCAAAATGATGATATAATTAAATGAATGCACTGTTGCTGATTCTACAGACATTTCAGAATCACTGAATACCACACATTTATGCCAAGCGATTGCTTATGATCTGTTGATGAACTATGACCAAATTTCTTCATGGTGTTTGTTTGTAATATGTTGTAGATGATTGAAAGAGTGTGTATTTGATCTTACTCATCTGTTTTAATGAGCAGCCAGCCGTAGTAAAGCAAGAAGATTTCAAGAGTCCTGTGTATTTCAGGCTTCTTTATAATTAAATAATATAGTCTACTGCATTTTTTTCTGGATATTATTGGTATTTTGGTTACACAATAAACTGTGTTTGGCATTTACTTCCACCCTGTCACTGTCACAGGAAGGAATGAATAAGAACATTTAACACATTTTATATAGAGATTTTACTAGTACTGGCACATTTATACTTTCTTATTAATATATTAGCAGAATCCCATATCACTTAACCTCTTATATCATCGCATACAAAATAAACTAATTTCAAATCATATGTATATACTGAATAAAACGTGTTTTAAACGTGCAGTTAGCCTGTATGCAGTCGAGTGTGTGCTGCAGTGTAAGAGTCTGGGATGCATTTATTTTGAGTGCCTTAAAACAGATCTCAAAAAGTCTAATTTCATATAAATGTTGAAATAATAACTGTAAACTGATTGATTTTGACGTCATTAATGGCACCATGTTCCTGCTGTTAGCCCAGATCCAGTGATTTAAAATCTGGCTGGACAGCAGGAATGTGTGTGCTCATGCAGTGCTGGAGTTGTGAGATGCAGTGAGTAAACTGGTGTCTGACTCTTCCATTCTCTAGACTAGTGTTCTTGTATGTGACCCTGGATCACAAAACCAGTCACAAGTCGCACGGGTATATTTGTGGCAATAGCCAACAATACATTGTGTGGGTAAAAATTTTAGATTTTTCTTTTATGCCAAAATCATTAGGATATTAAGTAAAGATCACGTCCCATGAAGATATTTTGTAAGTTCCTACCGTAAATATTCAAAACATTTATTTTTGTGAGTGAATGCAGCACAATCGCGAACATAAATGGACAACTTTAAAGACATTTTTTTTTGTCAATGTTGCAATATTTTTGCACCCTCAGATTCCAGATTTTCAAATAGTTGTATCTCAGCCAAATATTAATGTTAATATCCTAACAATCCATACATCAATGGAAAGCTTATTTACTCAGCTTTTAGATGATGTTTAAATCTCAATTTAAAAATATTGACCCATGTGACTAGTTTTGTGGTCCAGGGTCACATATTAAACAGTGATGTAGTTCCTACATGAAAAGAGCTGAATGTTGAGGAAACTCTCATTCGACTCAAAGCCAGATGTGTGTCATGATCACAGGATTATCAGGAGTGAATCTGCTCTGATGACAGATATCTGATGTCTCCACCTGTTCTTTCAGGGGAATGACTCCAGCCCAAGCAGATGCCCAGTTTTTGGAAAATGCGAAGAAGCTGTCCATGTACGGCGTAGACCTGCATCACGCCAAGGTAGACGATCTCCAGATGTTTGATGCTCTCTCCTTTTCTGATGCGCTCTCACGGTCCTGCAGAGTTCAGATCCACACACCTGTCTGGAATCTTCTAGCATGCCTAGTAAAGCCCTATTCGGACGCTAATTGTTTCTCATGGGGTCGTAAGGTATTTTCAGCATTTACAGGGGTTAGTCTGTGATTTTATTGCCGTTCGAATCCAGAATGTCAGTGTTTTTCTCCCACCACCCACGTAAAAATCCCCGGCCGAATGACCTACTGTTTTTTTAAAAACATCAAGACAAAACAAGAAGAGATCAATAAAAAAAATCACTGTTTAAATCCTTTTTGATCACTGCCGAGCACAGTGTGATAAAATGCATGCAAATTACAGTTAAATATGTACTTTTTTATTACTGAAATTTTTACAAGAACAATATTTCATCACCGCTCCACCTCAGCGAACACAAAAGAGAACGAGAAAAAAGCTAAATATGTAGCCTATTATGCACTGATGTACGAGATTAAAAATACAAACCATGCAGCTTTATTTTTTACCTCATGTAAATAAGAGGCTGCATTTACTTGTTTCTGCTAATTTCCATATTTTTTAAATTACATCCTTTTTAGATAAAATGCAAGAATATAAGAACCATTTCGAATATAGCATACGTGCGTCTAGCTTCCTATTTAAAAAAAAGAGAATTAAATAATAATTAGAACATTATTTTTCCTATTATTAAATTAAATAATAATTTATTTGTATTATTCCAGGCATGTGACACTTTTTTTTATGCCACGTGAGCAGCGCGTTCACAGGTTTGTGAGATTACAAAACTCGCTCCTCCACCGTCAATAAATGGCCATCCGAATGCATGAGTTTTATCACTGAGGTGCCATGCAAATGCAATCAGCGTGCGAATAGAGCTGATCAGCTGGTTCAGGTGTGTTTAAAGTCCTGAGTGTTCTGAGTTTGTCACACCACAGAAAAATGTGCTATTAGCCACTCAGCCAAATTTGAATGATAAAAAAAAAGCCGGCAAGTACATAAAATAAGCTATCAAAATCTTGAAAAAATTTGCAGTATTCTCTGCTCTAAAACTCTGGGGGCGTGTCCGCTGGCTGCGCTGAAACCACTCCCACTCGCGGGAAAGCTGCCTTCAACACACTCAACTGTCACTCTCACCGCTACAGCTGGAATGGATGCTTTAGTAAAGTTACTGTGGACTACCAACTATACTACCTATTATAATTATAATTATTACATAAGCACACAAGGCAACTTACACTCATTGGTGGGCACGCACTGTCGATGATGGCACCAGTTGTCGGCGCGACGGAAGAATGAAGGCCGAGACGAGAGATAGTCGGTTCGGCCTCATTCACCAGTAACGGCGGATTATCTGTGAATCCCAGTTGTCTCCGACGAAAGTTTATAAAACTATCCCGTGTAAAATGATCACTACAGAAGTGGGTTTTGTCGGTGATCCTCAGCTCTCCATCAAGGTGGCTCTTCACAAAATTAATCCAACTCTTGATGTAATCGTTTTTTGGAAATTTAAATAAGGACACCGATCTGTTTTGTACGTAATCAATCGCATCCAGGTAGTATGTATTTCCGTGACGAAGGCATGGCTAGCTAGCAAACTGTAGGCTGTAGTAACTAATAATAATACTGACAGTAACTCGCGATTGAACGGCAAACTAATGTGAATGTGCTCTAGTTATGGGAGGGAAGAGCCTCAGTGGCTCCAGTGCATCATCGAGTAGGGGCGTGTCCAGGAGCTCAGGGGCTCCAGTGCATCATCGAGTAGGGGCGTGTCCAGGAGCTCAGGGGCTCCAGTGCATCGAGTAGGCGTGTCCAGGAGCTCAAGGGCTCCAGTGCGTCATCAAGTAGGGGCGTGTCCAGGAGCTCAGGGGCTCCAGTGCATCGAGTAGGCGTGTCCAGGAGCTCAGGGGCTCCAGTGCGTCATCAAGTAGGGGTGTGTCCAGGAGCTCAAGGGCTCCAGTGCATCATCGAGTAGGGGCGTGTCCAGGAGCTCAGGGGCTCCAGTGCGTCATCGAGTAGGGGCGTGTCCAGGAGCTCAGGGGCTCCAGTGCGTCATCGAGTAGGGGCGTGTCCAGGAGCTCAGGGGCTCCAGTGCGTCATCGAGTAGGGGCGTGTCCAGGAGCTCAGGGGCTCCAGTGCGTCATCGAGTAGGGGCGTGTCCAGGAGCTTAGGGGCTCCAGTGCATCATCGAGTAGGGGCCTGTCCAGGAGCTCAGGGGCTCCAGTGCATCATCGAGTAGGGGCGTGTCCAGGAGCTCAGGGGCTCCAGTGCGTCATCGAGTAGGCGTGTCCAGGGGCTCCAGTGCGTCATCGAGTAGGGGCGTGTCCAGGAACTCAGGGGCTCCAGTGCGTCATCGAGTAGGGGCATGTCCAGGAGCTCAGTGGCTCCAGTGCATCATCGAGTAGGGGCGTGTCCAGGAGCTCAAGGGCTCCAGTGCGTCATCGAGTAGGGGCGTGTCCAGGAGCTCAAGGGCTCCAGTGGGTCATCGAGTAGGGGCGTGTCCAGGAGCTCAGGGGCTCCAGTGCGTCATCGAGTAGGGGTGTGTCCAGGAGCTCGGGGGCTCCAGTGCATCAAGTAGGGGTGTGTCCAGGAGCTCAAGGGCTCCAGTGCATCATCGAGTAGGGGCGTGTCCAGGAGCTCGGGGGCTCCAGTGCATCATCAAGTAGGGGCGTCTCCAGGAGCTCAGGGGCTCCAGTGCGTCATCGAGTAGGGGCGTGTCCAGGAGCTCAGGGGCTCCAGTGCATCATCGAGTAGGGGCTTGTCCAGGAGTTCAAGGGCTCCAGTGCGTCATCGAGTAGGGGTGTGTCCAGGAGCTCAGTGGCTCCAGTGCGTCATCGAGTAGGGGCCTGTCCAGGAGCTCAAGGGCTCCAGTGCATCATCGAATAGGGGCGTGTCCAGGAGCTCAGGGGCTCCAGTGCATCATCGAGTAGGGGCTTGTCCAGGAGTTCAAGGGCTCCAGTGCGTCATCGAGTAGGGGTGTGTCCAGGAGCTCAGTGGCTCCAGTGCGTCATCGAGTAGGGGCGTGTCCAGGAGCTGAAGGGCTCCAGTGCATCATCGAATAGGGGCGTGTCCAGGAGCTCAGTGGCTCCAGTGCGTCATCGAGTAGGGGCGTGTCCAGGAGCTCAGGGGCTCCAGTGCGTCATCGAGTAGGGGCGTGTCCAAGAGCTCATGGGCTCCAGTGCGTCATCGAGCCCCCTTTTTAGCCTGGTAATACCAGACTCTGCTACTTCACTTTGCTTCGTAGACAGAGTCTGGCATAGCATAATAGAGAAGTGTTTTCTCTCTCGCTAGGGGGCGATTTCTGAAGTTTAAAATCATTGGTTACCCGTAAGCCAATCAGATAAGTTTATTTATGACGTATGTTATGCGCCGACACAGCCGCATCGAACCACAGACATCATGCATCGAACTCAAATCTATGATCGAACTTCCACTGTAAACCTGCTGTAAACACTTAATGATGCGAGCGAAATACCAGAGTGAACATGGCTGTAAACGACTTTTTTGATCGGTGAGTGATGTAATAGAATGACTGCTGCAAGAGAGAGAGAGAGCCCCGGCCGCGCCCGCGCGCACTCTCACGTCTTCAAGCAACACGAACGCTGTCTTACTCTCTCTCCCTCGCACATATTAATCAAAATCAATCGACAATATAATAAAAGGTCGGAAGACCGCGGTTTCACGTGGAGCATTTGGAGATTTTTAGAGATTAGAGACTCTAGGAACAACATCTCAACGCTAAATTATAAAGGCCTGTCTCATAGACGCCTGTCTCAAATACAACCCGGTGCAGTTCGACGATTTGGGCAAATAAAAGCCCGGGCTATTATTTGAAGTTTTACGGTATTTAAGACCTGGAAAAGAAAGGAGACACTGACCTGTCAAAAGGCTCCCCAGTTTCTCGCTGACGATCGGTAATAGTTGATAAATTAAACTTTTCCCAAAGGGAGTAGGGCCACAACATCACCTCCATTCAAAATGTTTAATACACACTCTTCTTATTCTGGCTTCAGTTTGCTAATGCCGGGAATATTCTCCACAACAGAGCGAATTGCATATCTCCATATCCGCGGTCGTTTTCGATTTCCCTGACCTAATCTCTGCGTTTAGCGACTACGTCACGGCTTTCAGCCCGCCCTCTGTTCGTTGATTGGCCCGGCTGTTTTCAGGCCGGTGGAAAACTGAAAGATAGGCTGCTATCTCAGACTGACTACAGGAGCGAAATGAAATTAGCGGAAGTAGGAAGTCTGACGTAGTCAGGCTACCCCCTTTTAGCCCCGCCCAAAAAATCCGGAAAATAGCAATGGTGAAAAACTGTTCAACGGTCTAACTCCACAACTCAGTACTTCACAGTTCACAGTCTTTGTAATACATTTCTAACATTTATAATGCGTTTAGAATTTTTTTTTTTAAATTGCCTTTACAGGGACTTTAACTGTGCTGAGCTGATCAGCTGGTTCAGGTGTGTTTAACTGTGCTGAGCTGATCAGCTGGTTCAGGTGTGTTTAACTGTGCTGAGCTGGTTCAGGTGTGTTTAACTGTGCTGAGCTGGTTCAGGTGTGTTTAACTGTGCTGAGCTGGTTCAGGTGTGTTTAACTGTGCTGAGCTGGTTCAAGTGTGTTTAACTGTGCTGAGCTGATCAGCTGGTTCAGGTGTGTTTAACTGTGCTGAGCTGATCAGCTGGTTCAGGTGTGTTTAACTGTGCTGAGCTGGTTCAGGTGTGTTTAACTGTGCTGAGCTGGTTCAGGTGTGTTTAACTGCTGAGCTGATCAGCTGGTTCAGGTGTGTTTAACTGTGCTGAGCTGGTTCAGGTGTGTTTAACTGTGCTGAGCTGGTTCAGGTGTGTTTAACTGCTGAGCTGATCAGCTGGTTCAGGTGTGTTTAACTGTGCTGAGCTGGTTCAGGTGTGTTTAACTGTGCTGAGCTGGTTCAGGTGTGTTTAACTGTGCTGAGCTGGTTCAGGTGTGTTTAACTGTGCTGTGCTGAGCTGGTTCAGGTGTGTTTAACTGTGCTGAGCTGGTTCAGGTGTGTTTAACTGTGCTGAGCTGATCAGCTGGTTCAGGTGTGTTTAACTGTGCTGAGCTGATCAGCTGGTTCAGGTGTGTTTAACTGTGCTGAGCTGGTTCAGGTGTGTTTAACTGTGCTGAGCTGGTTCAGGTGTGTTTAACTGTGCTGAGCTGGTTCAGGTGTGTTTAACTGTGCTGAGCTGGTTCAGGTGTGTTTAACTGTGCTGAGCTGATCAGCTGGTTCAGGTGTGTTTAACTGTGCTGAGCTGGTTCAGGTGTGTTTAACTGCTGAGCTGATCAGCTGGTTCAGGTGTGTTTAACTGTGCTGAGCTGGTTCAGGTGTGTTTGACTGTGCTGAGCTGGTTCAGGTGTGTTTAACTGTGCTGAGCTGGTTCAGGTGTGTTTAACTGTGCTGAGCTGGTTCAGGTGTGTTTGACTGTGCTGAGCTGGTTCAGGTGTGTTTAACTGTGCTGAGCTGGTTCAGGTGTGTTTAACTGTGCTGAGCTGGTTCAGGTGTGTTTAACTGTGCTGAGCTGGTTCAGGTGTGTTTAACTGTGCTGAGCTGGTTCAGGTGTGTTTAACTGTGCTGAGCTGGTTCAGGTGTGTTTAACTGTGCTGAGCTGGTTCAGGTGTGTTTAACTGTGCTGAGCTGATCAGCTGGTTCAGGTGTGTTTAACTGCTGAGCTGGTTCAGGTGTGTTTAACTGTGCTGAGCTGGTTCAGGTGTGTTTAACTGTGCTGAGCTGATCAGCTGGTTCAGGTGTGTTTAACTGCTGAGCTGGTTCAGGTGTGTTTAACTGTGCTGAGCTGGTTCAGGTGTGTTTAACTGTGCTGAGCTGGTTCAGGTGTGTTTAACTGTGCTGAGCTGGTTCAGGTGTGTTTAACTGTGCTGAGCTGGTTCAGGTGTGTTTAACTGTGCTGAGCTGATCAGCTGGTTCAGGTGTGTTTAACTGTGCTGAGCTGGTTCAGGTGTGTTTAACTGTGCTGAGCTGGTTCAGGTGTGTTTAACTGTGCTGAACTGATCAGCTGGTTCAGGTGTGTTTAACTGTGCTGAGCTGGTTCAGGTGTGTTTAACTGTGCTGAGCTGGTTCAGGTGTGTTTAACTGTGCTGAGCTGGTTCAGGTGTGTTTAACTGTGCTGAGCTGATCAGCTGGTTCAGGTGTGTTTAACTGTGCTGAGCTGGTTCAGGTGTGTTTAACTGTGCTGAGCTGGTTCAGGTGTGTTTAACTGTGCTGAACTGATCAGCTGGTTCAGGTGTGTTTAACTGTGCTGAGCTGGTTCAGGTGTGTTTAACTGTGCTGAGCTGGTTCAGGTGTGTTTAACTGTGCTGAACTGATCAGCTGGTTCAGGTGTGTTTAACTGTGCTGAGCTGGTTCAGGTGTGTTTAACTGTGCTGAGCTGGTTCAGGTGTGTTTAACTGTGCTGAGCTGGTTCAGGTGTGTTTAACTGTGCTGAGCTGATCAGCTGGTTCAGGTGTGTTTAACTGTGCTGAGCTGGTTCAGGTGTGTTTAACTGTGCTGAGCTGGTTCAGGTGTGTTTAACTGTGCTGAGCTGGTTCAGGTGTGTTTAACTGTGCTGAGCTGGTTCAGGTGTGTTTAACTGTGCTGAGCTGATCAGCTGGTTCAGGTGTGTTTAACTGTGCTGAGCTGGTTCAGGTGTGTTTAACTGTGCTGAGCTGGTTCAGGTGTGTTTAACTGTGCTGAGCTGGTTCAGGTGTGTTTAACTGTGCTGAGCTGGTTCAGGTGTGTTTAACTGTGCTGAGCTGGTTCAAGTGTGTTTAACTGTGCTGAGCTGATCAGCTGGTTCAGGTGTGTTTAACTGTGCTGAGCTGATCAGCTGGTTCAGGTGTGTTTAACTGTGCTGAGCTGGTTCAGGTGTGTTTAACTGTGCTGAGCTGGTTCAGGTGTGTTTAACTGCTGAGCTGATCAGCTGGTTCAGGTGTGTTTAACTGTGCTGAGCTGGTTCAGGTGTGTTTAACTGTGCTGAGCTGGTTCAGGTGTGTTTAACTGCTGAGCTGATCAGCTGGTTCAGGTGTGTTTAACTGTGCTGAGCTGGTTCAGGTGTGTTTAACTGTGCTGAGCTGGTTCAGGTGTGTTTAACTGTGCTGAGCTGGTTCAGGTGTGTTTAACTGTGCTGTGCTGAGCTGGTTCAGGTGTGTTTAACTGTGCTGAGCTGGTTCAGGTGTGTTTAACTGTGCTGAGCTGATCAGCTGGTTCAGGTGTGTTTAACTGTGCTGAGCTGATCAGCTGGTTCAGGTGTGTTTAACTGTGCTGAGCTGGTTCAGGTGTGTTTAACTGTGCTGAGCTGGTTCAGGTGTGTTTAACTGTGCTGAGCTGGTTCAGGTGTGTTTAACTGTGCTGAGCTGGTTCAGGTGTGTTTAACTGTGCTGAGCTGATCAGCTGGTTCAGGTGTGTTTAACTGTGCTGAGCTGGTTCAGGTGTGTTTAACTGCTGAGCTGATCAGCTGGTTCAGGTGTGTTTAACTGTGCTGAGCTGGTTCAGGTGTGTTTGACTGTGCTGAGCTGGTTCAGGTGTGTTTAACTGTGCTGAGCTGGTTCAGGTGTGTTTAACTGTGCTGAGCTGGTTCAGGTGTGTTTGACTGTGCTGAGCTGGTTCAGGTGTGTTTAACTGTGCTGAGCTGGTTCAGGTGTGTTTAACTGTGCTGAGCTGGTTCAGGTGTGTTTAACTGTGCTGAGCTGGTTCAGGTGTGTTTAACTGTGCTGAGCTGGTTCAGGTGTGTTTAACTGTGCTGAGCTGGTTCAGGTGTGTTTAACTGTGCTGAGCTGGTTCAGGTGTGTTTAACTGTGCTGAGCTGATCAGCTGGTTCAGGTGTGTTTAACTGCTGAGCTGGTTCAGGTGTGTTTAACTGTGCTGAGCTGGTTCAGGTGTGTTTAACTGTGCTGAGCTGATCAGCTGGTTCAGGTGTGTTTAACTGCTGAGCTGGTTCAGGTGTGTTTAACTGTGCTGAGCTGGTTCAGGTGTGTTTAACTGTGCTGAGCTGGTTCAGGTGTGTTTAACTGTGCTGAGCTGGTTCAGGTGTGTTTAACTGTGCTGAGCTGGTTCAGGTGTGTTTAACTGTGCTGAGCTGATCAGCTGGTTCAGGTGTGTTTAACTGTGCTGAGCTGGTTCAGGTGTGTTTAACTGTGCTGAGCTGGTTCAGGTGTGTTTAACTGTGCTGAACTGATCAGCTGGTTCAGGTGTGTTTAACTGTGCTGAGCTGGTTCAGGTGTGTTTAACTGTGCTTGCAGCTGAACTCTGCTGGACGGTGTCCCTGTAGGAGCAGGATTGGACGCTGTTTACAGATTCTTTTTTTCAGGAAGACTATTTTTCAGTCCTTTGCTGTTTTTGATGAAATTGAAGTAATGAATGCGAGTTCAGTCTATAGCAGTCCAGTTCCAGCATGATCTGCTTTCACATAAATCACACATTCGGCTGCTTACAAGGGTCAGTCATTTTATTTGAGTCCATTTTATTTGAGTGCGTTATGGTTATCAGTGTGATCTGTGACCAGCAGAGGAAGACTCCAGCTGAACAAACACAGTGTGTGTGTGTGCGCATAAGAGAGAGAATGCTCAAGTCTGGGAAAAATATGTTGTTGCCATTTTTAAACCCTCACAGGAATACCAGCTCTCCGACACTTTTCCCAGTGGGAACGATGGCAGTCTCTTGTCCAAACTGTGTCTTTATCTCTCTGAAGACTGAAGGTGAAGCTTGTGATGTTCAGTTTTCTTCATCTCATGACCTTTAAGGACTGACACATGGTGCTGTTTTAGTTGGGGTTAAAATATTTAAAAAAACAATAAAAATAAAACCTTTAACTGAAATACAATATTGTAGAGCAGTGGCGTGGCCAGGAAGGCGTTGTGAATGTCCCAGGCCGAGCAGCAGCAGCTCTCCCCTCGTCTCTCACTGATGCGCTGATGTGTGCCAGATCACCGAGAGCTGCCGTACTGTTAAAAGCCTCTGGTGGCGACAGATAGTCTGAGTTCAATCTGTTTATCAGTGCTATTGATTTCTCTCAGAGCTGTACAGTTAACACAGACAGATCAATAACCAGTGCTCGACGTCCCAAAAGCCCCGGCAATCAAGATCCATTTAAAAGCATTCAGATAAGTGCTTGAGAGGCGGAGGGAAAGATGTGATGGATGCGCTTTGTAATTACATTAAGACATTGAAAGAGTTTGAGGTTGAAATGATCCATAGCTAATATATATATATTATGTGCGCGTGTGTGTGTGTGCATTATTGTTTCAATCTTTGTATCATTAACCATGTTTTAACAAAAGAATACCAGCTTCCTCCAGGCTTATACCATTGTAAAGTATTACTGTAAAACTGAGGGACGAAAAAGTCAAGTAATCTTCATTTATATAGCGCTTTTAACAATGTAGACTGTTTTAAAGCAGCTTTACAGACATAAACATATAATTTAAGGTAACAGAGATTGTTTTGTCTTCATAGCAGTTCTTGAATAATGTTATTTCCAGCTAAAGTTAGTTTTGATTGATTCACTTCCGTCGAAATGATCATTAGTTATTAAATCAGGGGCCGCTAAGACGACGCCGTTCTCTCTAAACAGACTTTAAACTGAACCTGTGATAAACGCTGATGGTGTTCACATGCGCATTAAGAACTGATTCTATAGTTATGTGCGTTTGAATCTGTAGTGGGAAAGGGATCCTCCATAGGGAGAGGCTAGTTGGCACTTCAGCACTGCATTGTCATCGGGTCCAGGTGAAACTCCTAGTCAGATCTGGATACGGCCTGGATCCGGCAGGCTGCGGGAAAACCTCGGGATAAACAAAGACACTAAAATGAGTGTAGATGCCATTCTTCTTATGATGTAACGAGTACATCAGGGTTTAAGGGAAGTGTTCCCAGTTCCGGCTGACCTAATCTATGCAGCCTAACATTGAATTATAGAAGTCTATAATGTATTATGTGTATGCTAGGGCAAAGAGATGTGTCTTTAATCGAGCTTTGAACTGACAGAGTGTGTCTGCTTCCCGGACAATGGTTGGAAGACTGTTCCAGAGTTTTGGTGCTAAATAGGAAAAGGATCTACCGCCAGCAGACGATTTTGATATTCTAGGTATTATTAATTCAATTCAATTCCAATTTATTTGTATAGCACTTTTCACAATACACATTGTTTCAAAGAAGCTTTACAGAAAGTGCATTAGAAATGTACAAGGAAAAATACAGTTAGTTAATCATGTATTAATTTAGGGCATAACATATCGCCGGCGTTTTGTCGTCTCATCACAGGCGTTTAGTCGTTTAGTTTAGTCGTCTCTCCACTTGCGTCCCGAGATAACAGCAGAAAGGCAGATGAGAAATAATTAGCATAGCTGATGTTCATAATATTAATGCATTCGATCTGATTCAGCAGTAGTATAAAACAAGCATTATGTGAATGATGAGCATTATGAGCATAATATTAACTGGCCGGAATTTTGAGATGGCAATAGACGTGAAGGACTATAATGCGTTAAGAGCTCGCTCAAGTACTGCAGAGCTAAACCATTTAGTGCTTTGTAAGTAATCAACAATATTTTAAAATGTATACGATGTTTAATAGGCAGCCAATACAGTGTTGACAGAACCGGGCTAATATGGTCATACTTCCTGGTTCTGGTAGTTTAATGGACATTATTAACAGAAATACTAATAATTAACTAGAGCATTCCTTTGAAACTCACCAAACCAGTTCTCAGGGCACAATTCAATCACATTTATTTGCATGTGACAGAAAGAATTTTGAAATGCATATTCAGTTTGTCTAAAAAAATATTAAAGAGGACCTATTCTGCTTTTCCCTATGTTCATCTGTCTATAGTGTGTAATGTTGCTGTTTGATTATTCTAACAAAACTAATATCTACCACATATCTACCACGCACGCGCACACATTCATACGAGTTGCAGAAGGAAAGAAAGTGAGGAAAGGATGCGTTTTACGCAGTGATCTAAGCATTATAGTCACATTTATAGGTTTTAGATATGATATTGAATTATTCAGTTGAACGATGCTTGATTATATGTCTTGTTATAAGATTATAAGTTTTGGAAAGATCTGATGCATCAATTCAATTCAAATTTATTTGTATAGCGCTTTTCACAATACACTTTGTTTCAAAGCAGCTTTACAGAAAGTGCATTAAAAATTTACATAGAAAATACAGTTAGTTCATGTATTAATTTAGGGCATAACATATCGCCGGCGTTGAGTCGTCTCTTCACAGGCGTCGAGTCGTCTCTCCACAGGCATCAGTGGATTTCCATCCTGTTTTTAAGAGTTCACTCAGAGCTCTTTAAACAGAAGGTCTGTCTACTAAACAGCACAAGTATGTGAATGGAGACGCAGATTGAAGAAGACATGTTCTGCTTTTCTCCATGTTCATCTATAGTGTGTAATGTTGCTGTTTGAGCATGAAAAAGAGTTCCTCTCTACATCTGTAGCTACGTTTACATGGTTCAATCGGAATGAAATCAATCCAATTGATGAATCCGAACACAGTGTTTACATGAACGATAAATAAAGTAATCGGGTTGATGTGCGCGTTTGTCACAAGATTCAAATCGGAATTGAATTTTTTAAATGCGCACACTCCACAAATATGCTGCTGTTCGCCCAACTATTCTCCTCTATTGGTTCTTTATTTGTTTTAAAGAGCAGACTATATTTATCCGTCTCTGGTCATGATTAGGAGACGATGAGCATAAGAACCGTTTTGCCGTGCTGCTGAAATATCACGCAGTAAAACCCTGCGCCCAAAACCAGTCGTGTGTGGATGAGAATCTGAAACAAGCACTGGTGGGATGTTGTCCTGCTCCACTTCACAGACGCTGAGTGAAATGGATTTATTTTTTTAACGGAACACTCATTTATATGACATTTTATTCAACAGGAAGAACAGCTCGTTCCGTGTGTCACACGTCATTACGCTATTTCAACGTCATTGCACATGCGCAGTCCTTTTAGTTTCAGTTTTCAATCCGATCAAGTGTTTACATGTTCTCTCGATCGGATTACAAAAGGAGTAAACCACCCCTTTCAATCCGATCGAAATTGCAATCGGATTGAGCTCAATCGGATCGATTAAAGGTGCCTTATGTAATGTCCGCCAAAAAATCAGTTCATACTCCACATTCCATACCAGATGGGGGCAGTATACCTCCAGAAAGTGCGTTGGTCTACTCTAGAGTAACAAACGAGAAACGGCATAGTCTCTATGCTCCGCCCCTACAGTCTATGGCTCCGCCCTTACAGTCTATGGCTCCGCCCCTACCTTTCCCATGACCCTAGAGCCATAGCCGAAGCCGAGACAACTCCTAATAGAGGACGTTTTGACTCCAGAGGAACGTTGGTGGATGTCAAGTGATTTTTAAATATGACGACATCAAGCTACTCCCCTTCACCTTTACCAGTGAATATGTTCATATTCGTTTTGTTCATATTACATTTTTATTGTTAGTTTGAATTACATTAATTTGACAGACAGCATTCGCTGATGTTGACCAAGCTAGCGCCATTCAGAGCTGCCAACTCTCACGGTTTCACCGTGAGACGCACGCAATTGACACTTTTCACACGCTCTCATGCCACACATCAATTTTCTCACGCACAGAAAAATCGCAAAGCAAAGAGGACACGGAGACCGGCAGACTAGACAGAGCAGGTTAGTTATGATATAAAAAATCTCAGCTCTCAGATTCTGTCAATTTTATTTCGCAATTCAAACAATAAATACCGTTTTGGCGCTTGTAAATGTTACAGATCCCTAGCGCACGTGAACCGACTATCTCTACTAGCTAATAGGGTAACACTTTATTTGAAGGGGTGTGCATAAGACTGACATGGCACTGTCATAAACATGACATAACACCTGTCATGAACATGAAGGAGTCTTTATTAATGTTTATGACTGTTGTCATTAAGTGTCATTCGGTAAATTATGACACTTTTAATGCAAAGTTGACATTGTTTAAAATGTCTTTATGACAACTTGACATTTACAAAGACAGAAATGTCTTTGACAACTTGACATTAACCAAGAAATCATAACCTGTCAACCTGTCACAAATATGTCATAATAGGTCTAATTATCAAACTTAAAGCATTTTACAGTGTAATAACCCTTAATGACATCTTTATAACTAGTACAATGTGTTCCACTTTACTTGAGGACAAGTAAAATATTCATGACACAGTTATAATGGTGTCATGACGGCCAAAGTTGTGACAGGTTGACAGGTTATGATTTCTGGTTAATGTCAAGTTGTCATAACAAAGACATTTCTGTCTTTGTTAATGTCAAGTTGTCATAAGACATTTTTGTCTTGGGTAATGTCAAGTTGTCATAACAAAGACATTTTAAACAATGTCAACATTGCATTAAAAGTGTCATAATTTACCGAATGACACTTAATGACAACAGTCATAAACATTCATAAAGACTCCTTCATGTTCATGACAGGTGTTATGTCATGTTTATGACAGTGTCATGTCAGTCTTATGCACACCCCTTCAAATAAAGTGTTACCGCTAAGGGTAAAAAAACACGAACACTGTTGAAAGATACAGTACGCTACAACTTACAAAAATGTATTCCTCATACATAATATTGACCAATCATTTTTTTTTATCAGCGTGCAGAGGTCAATAACATAGCTGGAGAACAAATATGTCAGATTTACCTCAGGAAAGCCATTTACTCTGGTTCTCTGCTCCTTTTTTATCCGATTTTATTTGTGATTCCGAGCGTTTTTTTCCCTGCAGCGGGTGGTGGTGGTGGTTGTGGTGGTGGTTGTGGTGGTGGTGGTGGTGGTGGTGGTGGTGGTGGTGGTGGTGGTGGTGGTTGTTGTGGTTGTGGTGGTGGTGGTTGTTGTGGTGGTAAGTGGTGGTGGTGGTGGTGGTGGTGGTGGTAAGAGTGTCTTGCCAAGGGCTTCAGCCATTCTTCCGCTCTCTTCCCTGAACTGAAATGTAGTAGTGGGCTGTACTTTCCACACGATTGACATCAGGTTCAAGTACGCCCACAAGCCGTGCGAGTTATTCGTGTATTTCAGTTTGGCTGGTGGTTATGTTGAACCCATACCGCCTCCCATGGCCGAAACTGGTATTGACACCTGTCGGGCCGTGGCTAGTAATTTAGCATGCTAAATCAGGTTGATATCTCTGCAGCACTATAACTTGTTATTTTTTTTAATGACCTCATCGCCCTTATTTCTTCTCATTCTTTTGATGAGTGTAGCTCATTTTTTGGATATTTTTACCTCAATTCTTACACATGGCACTTTTAAGGTGTTTATATGAAGGTTTTTTTAGTCCGATTGAGCCGTCAATCCGATTATAAGGGTCCATTTAAACGCAGCTACTGTCAGTGTTTCTGAACTCCTGAAACATTGTAGTCTTGAGTTTCTTCCGGGAACGAACACGTCACAATATTCCTCATTATAATAATTCATACGCAGAATAAAGGGGTGGGGGCTGGTTGGGGCGGGACATTTCCCAAACACACTCAAAGTGCTCGACCAATCACAACACACTGCTCCAGCCAACCAATCAGAGCACAGTGTGCTTTTCAGCAGGAGGGGCTTCATAGAGACAGGAACTAAACAGAGCGTTACTGTCAGACTCTCATTGTACTAATAGTTCAGTACACACACTGCGCAGAATTTTTTTTAATGCGGTTGTCAGTACCATAAATGACTGAATTGTATGTGTACAGAACAGGATAACCACTAAAAGGTGAATTGAGAAGTGTATTTCGCTGCAGTGTGAATGTAGCCAAAATCCAGACTTTTTCAAAGGCTTTAATGCACATGTACACTACAGGGCTGTGAGTGCCTGTGTAGGTCTAGCAAACACTTCCTGTAGTTCTTCTGGGTGAGTTATTACTCTTATACTGTTATGTATGTGAATGTTATGTCGTCTTCTCTTTTCTCAGGACTCTGAGGGAGTGGACATCATGTTGGGAGTGTGTGCAAACGGTTTGTTAATCTATAAGGATCGTCTGCGGATAAATCGCTTCGCTTGGCCCAAAATCCTCAAGATCTCCTACAAACGCAGTAACTTCTACATCAAGATCAGGCCAGGAGAGGTACGACTGAGCAAAACCCTCACACCGTGTGTCTGAGATTGATGGGAATCATCATTGTGTGTGTAATGCAGATATTGTCCTGTCTCTGTCCTTCAGGCGGAGCAGTTTGAGAGCAGCGTCGGCTTCAAGCTGCCCAACCATCGGGCCGCCAAAAGAGTTTGGAAAGTGTGTGTCGAACACCACACCTTCTTCAGGTGAACACACACATCTTTATCACCCCTAGTTGAGAGGCTTCAGGTGTGAGGGCGTGTGTGAGAATGTGACTGGACTAACTGCTTCTGGAGTTATCAACATTTTAAATATGCAGTTTCATAAATACATGTTTAAAAGAAGTTTTGTGCATCTTAGGCGATCTCCCCTCACGTGTGTATTCAATAATACAAGATTTGCCTCAACTAGATTAAGTAGTAGAATTTCCTCCTCGCTTGTATTAAACTATAAAGGGCTTTGAATATGCCAAAAGAAATGTTTTTTTTAATGTTTGTCCTTTTAATGCGTAACGGATGGGGCCGTACAGATCAGACAGGCGAGGGTGGAGAGAGAGGCTGAAGACCTCGAGCTGGGGTTTAAACTGAGAGGCGCAGTTGTACTTGTGTGTTTCCTCTGCGTTTGGCTCAGACACACACATCACATTACACTCTCGAAACACATGATGTGGATTATCTCAGCTCAACCTTCCTCCTTTCCTTCTGTTTTTACCAGCAGCTGTCATAGAACCCTGCATCAATTGCCTTGTTTTTGTGGTTTAATGTCAGCAATAGATTAGGGATGGGCAGGAGTACCCGTACGTGGCCGCGGCGATCGATCATGAAAACGATGATCGCCCCCCAAAAAAACAACAATTTTTCCGATTGGTTATTGGGGCATTTGGATCGGTTCCTGAGGTCTGATTGGTTAGCGTTAGAGACCGGTGAAATTATATATATATAATAGCCTAATAATATATAATTATATTATAATAGCCTTCCAGACCGGTGAAATAGTGAAAGCGTGCACTGCAGTGAGTCACTTTGATCATGAAGTGCAGTTAAGTGCAAGATCTGCAGCACCAATCTATTATAGCCTAACATTATAATGAGAAAAGTATTGTAATAGAATGTTGTCAATTCTTTGTGCTTTAGTTTTTCTGCGTGCTGAGAGCGCGTCCACAACAGCAGACTAGCACGGCCAAGTTCATGTGCGCATTTGCGTCTTTTTGTGCGGATGTAAGTTGTAAGATTACTTTTATGTTGTCTATATCTGATTAATCTCAAATAAGAAGCGTTTGCTTGAGTTTAATAACCAGCTAGCAAAATGCTGGAGTTTACCGACCGTTCATTCGCTCATCAGTTTCTGCTCAAATGTGATGACATTGACTATGATTGGGTTATTTGAGACGGTCATATTCCCTTTAGATAGACTTGATGGGCAAAAATCATTGATGATATTAGTAATGCTGCAGTGTTATTTTGTTCTCATTGTTTATTTAAAGTTGTTTCTTGTTATGGCTTTGAAAATTCGCAATGATGACTGTAATCACTTTCTATCATGAAATATAAAAATTAAGTGCAAGATGTGCAGCGTCAACATACACAGCATTATAATGAGAACAGGATTGTGATATAATGTGAATTCTCTGTGCTTTAGTTGCCCATGGCAAGAGGACATCCAGTTTCCATTTCAAACCATAGACTGTAAAAAAACTAGTTCACATGCGCATTCGTGTCCTTTTGTGCTGATGCAAGTTGTGATATTACTTTTATGTTATGGATCTAGGATGATTATCAATCTGATAGGGTGTGTCATAGAACGGGCCTCAGTTTACTGGAGATCATTTACTCTTCAGCTTTACCTCTGATAACACTGATGTTCATAATCTACCAGTTATTTTTTCTCTATTCATACGTTTCATGTTTTTGTCTTTTTTTTTTTTTTTTTTTACTGGTCAACATAAATTATCATAACAGTCTTAAAATATTTTCATTTTAACAGTGGACATGCCCTAAACCCCCCCCCCCCCCTGTTGAGACCTGTCAATCATCGAAAAATGCCCATCCCTACAATAGTCACAAATGTGTGTTTTGGAGAGAAAGAGCAAATGGTTTGACATCTGAGCATATGTTGGTGTGTGTGTCCTCTGAGCGCTGTTGTTCACTGCTCTGTTCACAGGCTGATGTCTCCTGAAAACCCCACCAAGAGCAAGTTCCTGACCCTGGGCTCGAAGTTTCGCTACAGCGGGCGAACGCAGGCGCAGACGCGACAGGCCAGTTCCCTCATCGACCGGCCCGCGCCCTACTTCCAGCGCACCTCCAGCAAACGCATCTCGCGCAGTCTCGACGGAGGTATGAGTGTGCTCCGTGTGTGTGTGGTCTGGGTCACAGTAACACTTCTTCTTTCTAGCTGAAGAGTCGCCACTGATCGTCAATAATCACTAGAGTTCAGTGAAAACACTCGTTTTAATCAATGAAATTGTCTACACTTCACAATGAATCTCATATTCAAATAGTGTTTACACTTGTAGAGCACAAGTGTGCTGAACGAAAACTTTTGAGTGGGATGCGCCACTGACTAACTTAGTTAATTAATAATTAAAATGATCCCATGATTTACTCTCCCTCAAGCCATCCTAGATGTATATGACTTTCTTCTTCCAGACGAACACAATCAGAGTTATATTAAACAGTGTCCTGGCTCTTCTAAGCTTTATAATGGCAGTGAATGGCCGGTTTCCATCAAAGTGCATCTATCCATGACAAAAGTGCACCGGCTCCGGGGGTGAATAAAGGCCTTCTGAAGAGAAGCGATGCGTTTGTGTGAGAAAAATATTCATATTTAAAACTTTATAAAGTAAAATAGCTAGCTTCCGGCAGACGGCTGAGGGTGGGTATATCACAGGGCAATTTAAATTTTTTTGTGAACTATCCCTTTAAGCTCTTCTGATTGGACATTGGTTCAGCGCTCAACTAACATGCCTGTGATTGGCTCAACGCTGCAAAAACAGGCTGTGGAGACTCTTCACAGAGCACAAACACTCAAACACACGGGAGCGTTTGAAAGCAGCCGCCACTCGTGAGATTAGAAAGCACAATCTTCCCTCAGCAGAATTATTGCAGTAATATTGCTAATATTCAATGTATCCCTATTGTAAATACTCTTGGCCAAAGCCAGGTGTTGAAATGATCTGTGTTTGTGTGTGAATGGCTTGTGAGCATGTGATGTTGAGCGCTCGGGCGTCCGTCACTGCCCTCATACACACACACACACACAGGAAGTCTTATCACGTCGGCACTTACAAATGCACTGAGGCAGAGCGTCTGTTTTTCTGTCCAAATCTCATCGGTCCTCCATCAAAGGAGCAGAACACAAGCGTGACGGTCGATGTTGCATGTTTATCACTGAACTCTTGTGGACTTCCAGGTTATGAACTCTTTATCTGCAGGAAATCTCCCAGTGGTAAATGAGGCCAGTCATCTGAGGTCTGCTCTAGCAGTGTGTGTGTGTGTGTGTGTGTGTGTGTGTGTGTGTGTGCGTGCTCAAGATTAACACACATTCTGGGGTTCAAATGTCCCCACTAGAATAGTAAAAACTTAAATCGGCTACATTGTGGGCTTCACCTGAGCAAGACGGATTAATGAACATACTAAATGTGTTAAATCATATGTAAAAATTCTGAAAGGTTTTTCAGGTTTAGAGGATAGAAACCTTTACTAGCTCAGTATAAAAACAATTGAAGTCGATGGAAAGACCCCACCAAGATACTAAACGTGTAAAAGCTAAACGCGTGTGGCCAGAGCCCAGCTCAATGACAGCTGAAGTTCATTTACAAATGTCATTTTTGTATGTCTACAGTGGCTTTATTAAATGAATACCTGTGGTAGTTATGGCTCATATGTTGAGTGAAGTTCACACCATCCAAACGTGAAGCAAATCTTTTCCAAGTTCAGGGTGAAGGCAACATATCTACTGACACCCGTTTGCAGGTACAAATCAACTTTGATGATTCCATGCGACATGAGTGACAGCTTGTCAAAGTTTGCCTTTATGCAAATGAGCAGTGCAGTGGAATTAAGACACAGGTGTATGCTTCTCCTGCTGTCCATGAGCTGTGTGTAGTTCACTGCAGTTCACACACAAACACTGTATCAATAGTGTTTTATCAACACCACTGCTACTTCTGTCTTGGTTTCCAATCTAACCATCCTTAAGAGCAGATGAATTAGCTGGAGGTCAGTCCAGTGAATCACTGCGCGTGTGAACCGGGCTTTATTACGCTTGCTTGTTCATCTCTCGGTTATTATGATTTCATTCTCTCCATATCAGTGAAGCCAGGTTTGTTTTTCTGCGGTTTGTCCGTCGCTGTCGTTCTGGTTTCAGATGTTTTCCACTGAGCGCTGATGTTGTGTTGTATTGTTGTGGATGGATGTAGCCACATTGCCCCGGCTCTCTGCACAGACACAGGAAATGAGGAACATCTGTTTCCTGTCTGTGGAGCGAGCAGGAGAGATGAGCTCAGTGTGTGTGTGCGGGAGGAAATGAGGATTTTATAGGCAGAGATCTCTGGTACTGCACAGAAACCATCAGCGTCAGGCTGATGAAGCTCATGACACTGCAGAGGTCTCATCATCATCATCATCATCATCATTTTTAATGTATTTAATCAAATATGAGCTTCACTCTTTATACCTTCTGGACTGTTAATTAACTTTTTTGTTTTGTGCTGGGCAACGATTAATCAAAGTAAAAGTTTGTGTTTACATAATATATGTGTATTTATGAAATATTTGCATGTGTATACTGTAAATTTATATATAATTTATATTATATAGAAATAGAAATATTAATAATTTTCTTAAATATATACATGCATGTGTGTATTTATATATACAAAATATGTGCGCGTACTGTGTATACATATTATGTAAACACAAACTTTTATTTTGGATGAGATTTAATTGTTGCCCAGCACTTTTACTTTTTTTTTTTTTTTTTTTTTTTTTTTTTGCATGTCTGTAAAAAAATGTAAGTTCTCTCGCTCTCATCAATTTCTCTCACTCTTGTCATTCCAAACCAAAAACTTTGAACACTGAAGCTGCTTTTCTGTTTCATGAGATTTGTGATGGGAGAGCGCAACATCAGAGGTGTTTTCTAATTCTGAGGATGTGTGTGACCGTGGTGCGTCTGCTCCTTTAATATCTTGCCTGTTTAACGGTCTTCAGCGTTCACCTTGTTCAGAGGCCAGTGTGTGAAAACGCCCTCCGGCAGTGGAGCTCTCAGACAAGCTGAATTATGCATCTCTCCTGACTGACATCCATTATAACACACAGAATGCATCATCCCTATGCAGGACGTAAACATGCATCGATGTACAGTCGGTATGAAAGCTTCCGAGAATCTGCTTTCCCAGCTCCTCTCCATTAAAATGACCCCATTTTTCCTCTTGGTGCTGGGAATCCTGCCTCTCTGTCACGGCCGTGCAGCTTTAATAACGCTGCGGTCGCCCCCTGGTGGACGCGTGAGGCGCTGCCAGTGCCCCAGATCTGCTGCCGTCTCAGAGCTGTCACAGAGACACATGAGGACATGGGAGTCACAGCAGCACTGGCCACATTAGCCTACTTTCCCACAGCTCAAAGCAGGTCATGCTGATGTACTGCTCCTCTGTGCTGTCGCATTCAGTATTCACCTCTTCCTGATGGAGAGCAGCGCCACTGAGAATGGCTGCATCTCACAGTGATTGGGTTTTACTCTATTTTCAGAAGTGTGGAGTGCTGAGAACGCTTGCACCAGGTCTGAATCCTGTTTGCTTTGTAGGAGTTGCATGGTTTGGTGTCTTTGGATGTAAATTACATTTGACGAGTCCCAGATGAGCTTGCGTTCGAAAGTAAATGCTAGCATGCTGCATGCTATGTAAGCAGTACTATCTGCATACTATCATGTTTTTTAGTAGTATATGGAACTGGGGTAGAAGCATCTAAAAATGATTGACCTCAACTCTTATCATTTTTAAAGCCCTTCAAAGCCATGAAACGAAAGTTGAAAAAAGTGCCCTGATTCAGATGGGCCTGAAGCTACAAAAACAATCTAACATGATTAACGAGAGCCAGCATCAGGACACTGACACACACTCAACCACAAAATTCAGCCCAACCAAATTATACAAGCACAAAAAGAAAATCGTGCATACACACACATACAAAGTGAACTCAGACACACTCGCAAACACACAGTACTGAATAATAATTTTTTTTATGTATGTACATTTGTTTTTTTTATATATTTTATATATATTAGGGCTGTCAGTTAAACGCGTTATTAACGGCGTTAACGCAAACCCATTTTAACGCAATTAATTTTTTTATCGTGCGATTAACGGTCTTTTTGGCCTAGCAAACTTTGTAGTTTTTTTCACATGCTTTTGCAACAGGACGCGGCATGCGCGACGCTGCGCTATGAAACCCATTCATTTCAATGGCTTAATTGCGCCGCATGAGGACGTTTTGTTGCTGCGTCGACCAAAGCCGTGCACACCGCGGTCAAAATTCTAAATAGTTCAACTTTTGCCAGTGTGACGATTACCAGCGCAGCCAATAGAAACTTTTTGGCATCCAAAAAGTTTTGAAAACTGGCGTAGCGCCGCGCATTTCGTGTCCTGTCTGAAGGCACCGGATCTAGCTAGACCACGAACCACACACTTGTTTGGGCTTGCGAGGCTGCGAGCTGACCAAATAGTAGGTAAACGTTACGTTTTGAGTGGATGACGAGCGCGAGACGCCGAAATGGATGCAAGTAAGAATGGTTCCATTGACAAGACCATAGTGATCTGTGTGTTTTGTCGTTGTGAACTGAGCTTTATCATCATCGCAGCACGTCCAGTCTGAAATACCACTTGATGGCCGAGCAAGTGCGCACGCGCACACACACACACACACACACACAGCTGATGCGCCTTCTCGATGAAATCGAGACATTTAGAATAGATAAAAATGTGCGATTAATCGTGAGTTAACTATGACATTAATGCGATTAATCGCGATTAAATATTTGAATCGTTTGACAGCACTAATATATATATATACATACATACATTTAAATGAATAATTTATACAATGCAGTTATTGTGTACAGATAATTACACTGTTGACCCCTCCTTTACTCCTTAACCCATCCCACCAAACCTGACCCATCTTACCCGTATCCACCTCCATAGCAGCAGTACAAGTGTTTTACAATACAACATCAAGACAATAAGTACAATGCACCCAACCATTTTTTTTTTTTTTTTTTTACAGGTGCATAGGTAAAGATACCTAATATAATGTGACCCAGAATTTATCAACACATCAATTTGAGGGACAAGTTTAATTGAAAATTTAACATGAATTTGAGACATTTGATTAGTCACTTGGAAATAGTGAACAGTCTCACCATAAAAAAATCTAAATCCTATGTATTTTCTTTTCCAGGTTTAAAAAAAAATGTCTTAGATTTCCTGTGTGGTCTCAGACACCATTGTTTAAAAATATGAACATATGTGCATACGGTGGGTAAAGATCTGAACTGCTGGGCCAACAGTTTGTGTGTGTGTGTGTGTGTGTGTGTGTGTGTGTGTGGCGGCAGCTCCTATGGTGAACGTGAGCGATTACAGTCACGCTGTGGACTCTGCTCTGACTGCCGGCGCTGGGGAGAACGGACCGGCCCTGGAGCTCAACTCTGACTTGAAGGTGAGAAACACCTCTTTATGTTCTTCATCACAGGCCTCAGACTTACAGGAAGTGCCCTGGAAAAATAACAACTGCTTATTACCACATCTCAGATGTTTTCACACTCGTACTTCAACAACATTTTTTTTTTTTTTTTTTTTTGGTATCCCCCTTTCCCATTGATTTCATATATTTGATATGAGAATATTGGTTCTGGTTTGATTTGATTGGTTCTGATAACTCAAGCTAACCCTTGAATCATGCTAGTTAAATGTTAATACACTTGGATTCACTAGTGTTTGGAAACACACACACACTGCTGAGTCCAGTTCTTGAGCAATACCCAGAGGGACCTCCATCCCCAGCTGACCCGACTGTCTGCCTCCCAGACGTGACATTTCCCTGTCCGTCAAAGGCCTGTATTCATGCGGTCCGCGAGCCCTGAAGGAGCGCTGGCATTCCTGCCGTAACCTACAGCTCTCACATGAAGGGAGTCTTTCACAGACACCCTACACGAACACCAATGGAGGATGGAAGTGCTTTGAGAACTTCATCCTGTCTGTCTAACTGCCCACAAACCATCTTTGTGACAATAACCGAGTTATATAGCCAGATATTGCCTGTTTCCATGGCGAAAGACATTCCACCCCCCGTCCCGTCACTGGCCTGTTCATTATAATGATGTAGGGCCACCCCTGATTGAGTCCCGACAGATGCCTCTGTGTTTTTCTCAGGGTGTTTTCACACTCGGCCTGAACCAGAGTTCACTCTCTCCCCTCGCCTCTTGATTACGCCGTCCACGTGAATCCCTTGAAGGAGCATGTTCTACTTACCTTAGAAAAGCACATCATCAGATTCTGCAGTTCACCTTTTCAAATTAAGCCAGATTACTTCTATACTGACTGAACTGTACTGGAGTCCGTATGAACCAGACCCAACATTTACTCGAATGTGGTTCCCAACCAAAAGAATCGAATCCTGTCAACTTATAACCTCACAGAATTCCCTAAAGCCATTGATTTTACTACCAAAACTTGACACAGGATCGGCACCTGTGGACAAAATATGCATCAAATGCTCAATAATGGGAATTGTTTGGAGACAATTTATATAGCGCTTTATACAATACAGATTCATTCAAACTATTTCACATTAATTAACAAAGTAAAAAAATATCTTAATTTGTGCTCCGAAGATGAACAAAAGTCTTACAGGGTTGGAACAAAATGAGTGTGAGTAATTACTGACAATTTTCGTTTTTGGGTGAACTATCCCTTTAACAGTTAATATTATTTTAGTATTATCGATTTAACTGCACAGCCACCATCAGATAACAAAATGTGAACAGAACTGTTTTTTAATTGCATTGAATCAACACTGAACTGACTTCTGTAGAGCTGCTTTACAATTATGAACTTGTTTCATAATTGATGCACTGCACTGGTATTAAACTGAATCAACATTGAACTGACTTGATCTAATTATAATAATATAAAAAACATTGAGTGACAGAATTTTCATTTTTGGATGAACTAACCCTTTAAACTAAAACAATACACCATAAATGGTCAATAACGTTCACAAGTTAGCCCGGATTGCTTTTAAACCAATAGGCCGTACCCGAGAGTCTGTTCACTAGAACATGCACACTTGTTGAGAGAACCAGTTTCATGCCCACTGATGAAAATGAATTGTGAAATCAAGCGAACTCCTCAGCCTGGTGTGAAAACGCCCTCCTCTCTTCCCTGAGCTTCTGCCCCAACACTGCCAGCTTTAGTTGTGATGTCTAATGCTTGCCCACCCTCACACACACACCCACACCCACACACACACCCCCAAGTCTCTCCTAATGTGTCATCCCTCACACCCAGTCACTGCTGACCTGACCTCGACTCGGCTCACTGACTAATGTTGTGTTTCTCTCTCCCTTTCTCTTTTCCTGCGCATTCCACCATGTGTTCTTGCTCTCTTTTTCTTCACCATGCACATTCCTGTTTCGTGTCCGTGCACCCATGCAGTCTCTCTTCATGTTCCCATTCTCCCCGTCCTCCTCCACCCTCTCCTCACTCCCACCCACACTCGACACCATCTCCGAGCTGGACGTCCTATCCGACATCTCCGAGGACGAGCCCGACCTTCAGCCTGAGCCTGACCCTTTGACCCGGGTGCCCGAAGGCTCCAGCGGTGTCTCTTTAGACGGAGAGGCTGCTTCATCTAAAGCCCTGTCGTCCATGTGTGTGGAGTGTGTTTCGGGCTCCGAGGACCCCCCGCCCCGGCTGGCTGTGTCCCTGCTCCGGCTCTGTGAGGGTCTTCCCGAGGACCTGCCCCTCTCGTCCCCTTCCCTCCTGCCCTCCTTCCTCCTCATCTTCGCAGTCTTCCTCTCCGCCTGCCAGTCGCTGGTGCTGTCTCTGCTGCTGGCGCTGCCTCTGGCCATGTCCCTCTGCTACCTGGAGCCCAAAGCGCTGGCTCACTTCAGGCCGGCGGAGGCCATGGCTGAGACCACCTCTTCAGAGGAAATGCAGTGTGACCCCGCCGCCTAAACCGACCCCTAACCTCCCCCGTTCCTTTCTCATGTCTGCCCTCCTCCTGAAATGCTACCGTGTGCATTTTGTTGCTGCTTCCCCCCCGTCCTGTAGCTCTTTTCTCTGTGCCGCTGTACTGGAGTCCGTATGAGCCAGACCCAAATGGACTCGAATGTGGTTCCCAACCTAAAGAATCGAATCCTGACAACTTATGACCTCCCAGAATTCCCTAAAGCCATTGATTTTACTACCAAAAATCGGCACTTGAGGCACATGTGTGCCCACCTCATAAAATGCTAGTGTGCATTTAGTTGCTGTTTGCCGCCGCCGCCTTCTTCCCCTGTCCTGTAGCTCTTCTCTCTGTCCCGCTCCACCTTCCAGTGCCAGAGTTTTAGTGTAAAATGCAGAATATGTTCCTGCTCGCAGCTTGTGGCCACATTCCAGTGGGAACCTATTTATAGTCCACATCCTGTCTCAAAACTCCCCTCATTTATTAGACCTGAAACCGAATCACTCTTATAATCATATACTTCAGATTTATACGCATTTGGATCGATTTCCCTCTCTTCTTAGATGAGAATTCATCATAGTCCTTCAGGTGTTTTATAAGCTTAATAAAAAGTCGGAAGATTAGAAAAGCAGAATGGGCATTGCATCACACTCAGACTATGACGTCACACACCCTGTGTGCACTTTGATTGGGGATTCAGGCCTTCCCATCATCCATTTCACCTTTCCGACAATTTTGTCCATTATTCCACCAATTAGAGTCCACAGGTGGAGGTCGTGGAGAAGCCAGACACGGACGTGGCCACATCCGTCACCTATGAATCGGCCATTGAGGTCTGCTAACCTTCCCAGCATGCATCTATTATCATATTCATATAATTAGCGCACAATCCAAAGGTATTGTAGGACATGTTTTTAACTAATCTTCATCTTTTATCTCTGATGGCATAAACAGACGGATAAAGGTGGCACTGGCGCTCCTGAGAGAAAGGTCTTTCACTTTTGAAATGCAGATTTTTTTTTGTCCAAATGAACGTTATGGGGTTCTTGCATCATGCTTGTTTGATGTGAAATCTTTGCTTTCTTTACTGTGCTATTGGTTGATTCTTTTTATTTGCTTTTGTTCTGGTTTTACTGTGCTTTTTCTGTAATGTGACGTTTGTTTTTATTTCGATTGCAAATGAGGCACAAATCACGTGAGCTCTCTCGAGTGATCAAAAGGCCATCAATTTGCCGATTGATTGGCTAAGCAGTGCTTGTTTGATGACTTGTAATCATAATCAAATGCTGATTTTCCTGTTGGTTGGTTATTTCAAAGAACCCTGATACAAATCAACATGCAGGAAATCTGAAGTGTCGTACATGAACCAAACTGGATCAAGAAAGCCTGAGAGCACATTGAGATTCAAGATCCAATTTTAACCCATATGCTGCTGTTTTCAATTCAACAATTCACTCAAATTGATATGCTGATAATATAATTTGTAAGGAAAATGGTATTCAATGATAAAATGCCCATTAGAAGCATTTTCACGAGTGCTCTCAGACTTCTGGAGCCTTCTGTACATGTACTGTGATAATTTTCCATTACAGAACATTTTCTGATGTTCATCAGATTTTGAGCCCGTTAAGACTCCAGTTCATTACCATCTGTCTTTTTCCGTTTTGTTGAAATGTGTTCTCATTTTTAATCCACAGAGCAAGTTGAGAGTGCAGGGGGAAAATATATATGTCAGACATAGCAATTTAATGTTGGAGGTTCGTATGTGATCTCAACTTTTTTTTAAAAAGAAAACAAAAGAAAGAGCAAAAGCATAATGGATGGGTGGACCTGTGTCCCCTCTCTGGCTACTGTCCTGGGCTGCCTCTCACTCTTCCTCTCTCAGGCTTTGTGCATGCATTAGTGTGTATGCATTAGTGTGTGTGTGTGTGTGTGTGTGTACACCCATGCATAGGCTGCATGTTACACCGGGTGCATGTCTGCAGGTGAACTGAATGTAGGTGATGCCTGGTGATTGTAACTTTTGTGTAAATGGCTTTTGCGAATGGTTTTCATAACAACACTAATAGTATTTCCCTAACCAGACAGGTTACTTTCTGCTTTGGTTGTGGTGATTGTTTACATTTGGCTTTATAACTAAATGAAGTTACTCATCCTGGGGTGACCCTGTCAGTGCTAAAGACACACGACTCGTGAACACTTGCCGAATCACTCAACACTTGGATTGTGGCTACAAGGAAATTTGTGGCCTAAAAGCTTAAAGCTGAAATCATTGTCTAGAAGAAAATAAGTGATTACCCATTTTATTTAAAAAATGCATAAAGTTTGGGCACATTACCAATTTTTCATGCCAACCTTACCCTGTTTCAGTCTAAATTGCCCGTGTCAAAGTACCCATAATTTTCTCTTCACATGGAACTAAAATAAGAGTAAGTTTTCTCATTATGGTGCACTTCAGCATTAATTGAAGTGACTTTCTCCAGGTTTGCTCACAGTGGATATCTGGTTGTGTGTCTTTGGCATTGAGGCAGTGAATCACTGCACCGCTCCAGTCCTCAGTATTTAAACAAGTCCTGCCTCACTGCTCCCCACAGTCGCTGACCTTTGACCTCTCACCTGACCCTCATTATATGTCCATTTAATCCATCAGTGGGATTAACAGGGTCCTTCAAATGTGGAAGACTGATTAATGATATTCAGGACTTCCTGCTGTTACTAGACAGCTTATTCATTTGGATGTGAATGAAAATGAGTTGGTGTGGTATATGTACAGTCAGAGCAATAGGCTATACTGGTTTAAGCTAATTTTTTTATCGCAGAAAATTTGTACAATCAATGTACAACATGTAAAGGTTAAGTCTTCACTGGCAACTCCAAACGATCTTCGCTTTAGCCAGATTTCATTAGAAATTATTCCACTCCCGTTCAAATTTAAGAATGAATGGGTGTGATAAAAATTTTAATGAAATCTGGCTAAAAGGAAGTTCGTTTTGAGTTTTGTTTTGGTGGTTCGAAACAGTTAGCCCAAAAAATAATGGGTGACATGGTTTTGAATTAGCCAAGTTTCATTCACACCTGTTCCTTGTTTTTTTTTTTTACTTGAAGTATATCACAGCCTTCACAGTCTGTTTTCTGTCCCTCACAAACTCATTTTTGTAAATAATATGTAAATAACTTCCAAAGTTATTGTTCCAGTGGTTAGTTATTAAAGATGTTCCAAATCTACAGTCTACATGGGCCAATCTGTCATCATGAGTGCACAGAAGAACACTTGTACTCTGCCGTCAGGAGTGTTGCTGTGCTGTCGGGTGTTAGGCCGGAGCTCAGGGCTCAATAGGGCGAGCGGTGCGGTTGGACTGTTAACAGGGTTCAGGTCTCTCCATGACTAATGTGCTGGTTGTTGGTTGTCCCTTTGTCCTCCCCCTGCCTGCCTCTCCCTGGTGCGGTGGGCCCTTCAGGACTTGGATAAGACCCAGGAGGATGTATTGAAGCATCAGGCTAGCATTAGCGAGCTAAAGCGCAGTTTTATGGAGGCTACGCCCGAGCCCAGGCCCAGTCAGTGGGACAAACGCCTGACGGGCAGCCCTGCCACCACCCTGCGCTTGCAGGCTCAAGGGGTACGTGTGCTTCTGCTCGGGGTTCAGACGCCGGCATGCCCTCGCTGTCCTTCACCTCCTGCTCTTCTCACGCTCCGCCGCTGGTTTACTGTGGGCCTTTCTGGTGTACGGTGGGACAGTTGGGAACATTTTCACAATAAGTGTTTAACCATTAAATCGTTTCCTAGATGCATCGATTACAAATCCTGCCAATGCATCGATTTTGAAATATGGATTTTTGGTGAATCGTTTGTTTCGGCCTTTAAGAATAAAAAAAATTGGAATATGTAATACTTTCTTAGGTGTGATCGACTCAAATATTTTATCAGCACATTGCAATTTGTTATATTCCTAAGATACATTAGAAGCATTTACATAATCCTACACTCTAAAAAATGCTGGGTTGTTTTAACCCAAATTTTGGGTCAAATATGGACAAACTCAAACATTGGGTTAAAAATGTAATAAAAAAATTTAACCCAGTAGTTGGATTTGTCCATATTTTACCCAAATTTGGGTTAAAACAATCCAGCATTTTTTAGAGTGTATGAATGCAACATACAGAATCGGTTCGAATCAAATCATTCTGAATTTGCAAAAATCATTCCTGAATCGAGACGAAAACCTGCGAGTCATGAATCGAATCACTGTGAACTCGAAGATTTACACCCGTGCATTAAATTACTATTTAGCATAACATTGAGTCATACTCTCTGAGGTATCCAAACCCACACTCTCCTTTAAAAACATGCAGTACTGATATGATTAGAAGTGCCTTTGGGTCTCCTAATGAAGTCCTGTAGATGATCGCGTTCCCCAGCGGGAGACGTCTTGCTAACACCTGTCACTCCTGACGTCACAATGTGCTATTGTCTTATCGAGTCTAAGCAGATTTTAAAAGTCTCCTCATAATCCCAACTGTCTCCCGCACACACTCCTGTCCTCTACGCTGGCCAATGGCAGGGCAGCTCTCGGTCTGATCGTGCACCAGTTCAGTCTGACTGGTTCTTTGAGTTCTGTTGTTCATGGCTCTTTCTGTCCTTTGGTTTCTTCATCACTGCTCATGTATATTGTGTTTTCCTCATTGCGACTGAACTCGTGTGTTTTCTAGCAGAATGCTTCTCTCATTGTTTAGGTTTGCTGATCTCAGTTGCAGTTTTCAATCACGTTGTTTCTCTTTCAGCTGCACACATGCTCCTTCTGTTTATTTGTATGCGTTTTTAAATCATGCTTTTATCAGTCAATGTAAATGATGAGCTCCTGCCAAAGACTTTTTGAAATGCTTGTTTTATGTGAGTGATTTTTGCGTTTTATTTGCACCTGTTTGACATTCTTGATGCTGTCACAGTGTGATTCTCTAAATCTCTGGTTTAGAAACGCTTCTCCCTGCATATGCTCTTTGTGTTCATTTTTAAATGCTTTTACTGCAATTTCTGTAGTGTGTGTGTGTGTGTGTGTGTGTGTGTGTGCATGTTAGTAGCTGTGCTAGTCTCACTCTGTAGAATCACTGAAGTGCTTTGTGTTTCTCTCTCTTGTTTCTTCTGTTTCTGTGTCTCTTCTGTCCTCGCACCCTCTCGTTTCATTCCTGTCCCTTCGGTGTGTTTTCATGACGCCTGTAGAGTTTGGAAGAGGAGCTCACCTCTCTCTATCTGAGTAAGGCGTGCTTCTCGGGCCTGGCGGGCTCCTGCAGTACCACTGCTGCTCCAGCAGAGGCCAGTAGAGTCTCAGCATTCACAGATCCCGCTTCGCTGTCTGCTTCTGCTCGCTGTCTCTGTGCAACTGCTCACAGCTGTGTGTTCTCTGCCTTCTCTTTCAAACACACCCTCTTCATGCTCAGATCTGGCAGATCTATCCAGTCCTTGCTCTACAAATAATGTTGAGTGAACTTTTGTTTGCTCATCAACTCAAAAAACGGCATAAGCTAAAAGATAGATTTCTTGGGATTTAAACATGTATTTTACTTGTTGATATCGATAGCAGATTGAAATTTCACAATTCTTGATAATTTCAATAATAAAGCAGAAATCAATGTGCAATCAAATAAACTGATTTATGTACAAGTTTGTTATATATATATATATATATATATATATATATATATATATATATATTAGTGCTGCACGATTAATATCGCAATCGCGATGTCAAGCCTATGCGATTATATGATGCAGAATGCTCCAATTTTATATTAAATAACAAATTAGGGCAATTAACGCAGCATCTGTTAATTTTTGCCATCCTTTGGGTAGTGATCCTGCTTTTATTCATGCAAATGCTTTTAAACCATTCATGTGTGATAACACAAAAGAGAGCGCGCTGCATGTGGATGTCCTGACTGTGACTCGCGCTAGTATTGTGCGTGCGCAGACGACAGCACGCCAGAATACAGTTCTCTTTCACGCTTCAGCGAACAATAACACACAGTTCTGCCAAAATGTATTTTTGTTGAGTATCTTCATAACATAAGAGCAGTCTTATGATGAACGTAAAGAGTTGACTCGTGAGAGAATGAGGCGCGTGTGAGATCTGCGTCTCTGTCAGCAGCGGCTGCTCTTAAAGAGACAGTAGCCACTAATTATCTCGGTTGTTAATCAAAGAACAAAGGGAACAGAGACGAAACACTCACTGCTCTTGAATTACTGTAATGTTGGATGGCTATATCTATATCCAGACATCATTGGCTTGTTGATCATTATAAATGTTATCAATCTTTTAGTTGTTGTTGCTAGTTTGAGTTGAAAAATACACATTTCAGAATTATCACTAATCTGCGTGTGCATTTTCCTTGAGAACCAAGCAAGTTGTCTCATGAAAACATTTATTATATCGCAATATGACATTTTACCCAAATCGTGCAGCCCTAATATATATATATATATATAATCACTGCTGTGAAAATGAAAGCGTTAACGCTTAAGATTCATTTTTCACTTTAATGCATTAAAAATATTTATCACAATTAATGCAGTATCCGTTTATTCCGTAATCCTTTGGCTAGCATTACATTTATATGCTCATGCTTTAATTAATGCAAATATGTTTAACCATTCAAGTGAGAAGACACACACACACACACACACACACACACACACACTTATGAGCACAGGAAGTTGCTTCGGACAACGCTTGCATGGATAAAAACACCCAAAATTATGCCAAATGTCCGTTTTGTCGAGTACCTTTGCAAGCACAGTCTTAAATGAGTGAAATACAGTCTTAAGTGACCGTAAAGAGTAGTGATAAATGAGATGTCATGTGCGTCAGGTCTTAAAGTGACAGCAGCCTTATAAACCTGCTGCTGTCTGACATTAATGTTAATCAAGAACAAAAGACAAAGAGATATGAACTGTTTATTTCTTAGACAGCAGTTACAGGTTTATAGTATATAGTTTACAGGTGTGTATATATATATATATATATATATATATATATATATATATATATATATATATATATATATATATATATATATATATATATATATATATTCTAGACCTTCTAAATGATCCCTTTGTGCTGTAGTGATTAAGGGATAATGTACATCCAGCCGATTATCGCAGATTAATACACAGTACACACTTATTACATGCTACTTCCCACATAAATAAATAATTCGACATGAAATATTGATCTAAGGAGAAATATTTTATTAGCTCTTTAAACGCAAAGCTTCCACAGAGAAAGTAAGCAGCAAGTTCAAACTAGACGGACATTTAAGGGATACGGTATACAGTCATACCACTTATATGGTATTTTACCACATAAATAATTATGGGGATAAGAGATATTGATTTGAGATTAAACTCTTTTAAAATCATACTTGTTTGTATCTCATAATCCAACAGTGTACAAAACAATCATCGCAAAATGCGATACTGGAAGACTTGAATAACTACACACACATTTATTTGAGTTTAAATCTTTTATTACTTCACCAAACGCAAAACTTCCTCCAGGAAAAACGCTCCTAGCAATCCTATAGCGCCGACTTCAGTTACAGTGACCCGGAGGAGCCTGTGTTATCAGTTTTTACTGGTTGTAGTCGGTGGATAACACACCGCTGGATGGTGCGATTGACCAATCAGAATGCAGTATTCCACAGAGCCGTGTAATAAGATCATAACACGCATCAGTATAGTGTCTGAGTTCATGTACGTGAGAGCAGCTCTAGAGGTTATTTTACTGCCAGACTGCTCATCCACTTCCACTCATTGGCCAGTCATTTTCACCTCCGTCGTGTGTGTGAAACTTCTTGTTTCATGTGTGTGTACCTGATCTTCTAACTGCCGTCCTGTCCACCTCCCCGAACCCGTCCCGCTCAGACCCGTTTACACCTGCTGTCTCGGGCGATCCCTTCACAAGTGTGGGGTTGAGACTAGACCCGGACCTCTTGAGATCAGATCACCGTGAGTGGCAGGTGTCAGCAGTTCCTCAGAGTGTGTGTGTGTGTGTTTGAGTGACTGTGTCCTATGGTTGCCCTCAGGTTTCTCAGAAAAGCCCTCCTCATCCCGAGACCGACAGCAGAGACGCCAGCAAGGTCCTCGCTCAGCCACCTAACATCACCTGAGCAAACACACACCTAACACTGCACACACACACATCTCATCCCTTTTCCGTTGCAGACATCATGCCTCCACCTTCAGAGATCATCATCTGTCTGTCCAGCCATGCTTTCTTCATCTTCAGCTTGTTATGACTGTCTCTCTTCTCCTTATGTTGCTTGTTTGATTATATATGTGTGGTGTTGCAGTGTTTATGGACCTTAGTTGGAGCGGATGCCATGTTTGATTCGCTGTGAGCGATAGACGATGTACAGTGTGCTCAGTGAGATTTATATACAATATCTAAACATCCTTACAGCAAGACACATTTAACTGAGAGACTATACTGTGTGTAATACAGTTGTTAGGTTTGTTTCCAGAGAATAAATCCTGACCCTTTGCACAGACTGTGAAGACATGAGTTATTAACATCATAAATCTAGCATAAATCTAATTTTCAAAAACACTATAGTTTGTGTTTATTACCTTTGCTTAATATGACGTTAAACTAGTTACGGCTGCTGTGAGTTTCTAACACAACTCCTGAGGGATTGATGGCAAATTTGACATATTTCTCTCGTCTGACCAACGCAATCAATCTCGAGTTTTTCTTCTTCGTTTGTACAGTCGTAGATACACTATCATGGAATTTTTTCATTTGGAAATTATATTTGCTGTCGTCTCCCATTCAACACCATAGAAGTTTAACTGTGACGAACCCCGCAAAAATGTGAAAGGTCTATTGTTGTTGTTTTATTTCTTCTTTTGGGTGTCAGTCTAGGAAAATTAGGATTAAGGATTATTATTCATAGTTTTGCTGATTCTCAAGCACACAATGTGTTTTCACACACTGAACAGACTGTACGTCTCTAACTTGCATCGAAATGGCATTGACTTTTACTAAGGTCTCTCCATCCCTCGTGTGTGTCTGTGTCGTTGTCTGGTGTAGAGCACAGAGGTCAAACCTGAAGTGAACGGCCAGCCAGAGGTCGTAGAGGTCGTGGAAGAGACCGTCGTCATCGAGGAGGTCATCAAAGCAAAGCCCAAAAGCCCCGCCCCCGAGATCCCAGTTACCGTGGAGACGGAGGTCAAGGAGGAGAGGAGTTTATCCTCGGACAGTGAGAGCGAAGAAGAAGAGGCGGAGTATCACGCTCAGACACCCAGTGCGAGCATCTCCGTTCAGCAGATCGAGGAAGAGCCTGAGGAAGAACAGGAGACGGGACTTATGCAGCAAGCCCCGCCCTCTGTGGTAGAGTCGCAGCCAATCACAGAAGCAGAACCAGCTGACTCCGCCCCTAGTGCAGAGGAAGAGCAAGCAACCGCGCAGCCTGAAGAGGAAGAGTGTGCAGACAAGGACGACGCTCCCAATGGACACGCCCCCGCAGCCGAAGCCCCGCCCCCTCTCAGAGCCGTGGAGGAGGAGCCTCCCGTCGTCAACGGCAGCGTCTCTCGCGTGGAGGCGGAGCTCCTGCCGCAGGTTATCTGTTGCTCGGAGGTAATTGACGTCGCGAGCTAGCGGAGACGCTCTCCCTGCTCTTCTCCTCATCTCCTCTTCCATTTCCCACTCCTCCCTCGTCCTGGAGGAAGATCCCGCTCGATCTGCGCATCCGTCTCTCTAGCCCTCGTTTAAGGAAGAGAAGCAGTATAAATCAGTGCTTCTGTCCGCTATAACGTCAGTCATTCCATCCTCTCGCCTTTAAGTTGATTTTATATTCCATCCTACTCTACCACACACACACACACACACACACCCACAGTGGGAGCGTTGCATGCAGAGGCTTATATTTTGTGTGCTGCATGTTGTGTATCGTCGCATGTTTCATTCTTGATATCCTAATTATAAGTTAGCTTACGTTGATTCTTCACTCTGCTAGTAGAGATTCTGTAACTTCAGTAATGTTACTGAAATGATTTGATCACATTGATAGGAATAGAATCGTGATATGTTGAGATATTGTGCTTTTGCATGCGTGAGCTGTCTCACCAACACTGAAAACACCAAAGATCACTGAAACCAAAACTGCACTCATGTACCGTCACACTGTTTGGCTGCATGCGTTATACCAAAGACGTGTAGTTTATAGTGGTGTGTTTGTTTAAACTGCATGAGCCTGATCTCTGCGTGCTGGTAGTGTGTAGCGTCGTCAGAGCGGTGTGTGTCCCTCACACTCACGGCCTCTGTGTCTCTGTAGCCTCCGGTGGTGAAGACTGAGATGGTCACGATTTCAGACACGTTCGCTGCTCAGAAGACCGAGATCTCCACGAAGGAGGTGCCCATCGTCCACACGGAGACCAAGACCATCACGTACGAGGCCGCACAGGTAAGAGAGGAGTCACATGATCCCGCTATTTCAGTACTGGGTCGGTACCATGGTTTAGAAGACATATTTGAAACAAACCAACCCATGTTTATCGTCATATTGAAACAATGAAAGTAGGGATTTTTAAGGGATGAGGTGCTGATTGTTGTTTGGCAAAAAAAAACGGATCTAGTCTTTATTTCTATATATACATTGTTATCTGATAAACATATATTACCCCCTGAGGAATCGTTGATGCGGTTTGTCAGTATCTTGTAGTTTAGCTCAGTACTTTTTCAAAAGAGCAGCTTGACTGTCATTGAAATTGCTCTGGAAATGTAACCGTAATTTTGACGTAGCTTCATATTTGCCATTAATGTGAATTGATGCGTCTGTGTTGAGAGTTTTGTTGAGTGCTGAATGTGTGTGTGTTCTGTGTGATTGACAGTTGGATGGTAATGGAGACGGGGAGCCAGGAGTGCTCATGACAGCTCAAACCATCACCTCTGAGTCACTCTGCACCACCACCACCACACACATCACCAAGGTAACACACACACACATCACCTCTGAGTCACTCTGCACCACCACCACCACACACATCACCAAGGTAACACACACACACATCACCTCTGAGTCACTCTGCACCACCACCACCACACACATCACCAAGGTAACACACACACACATCACCTCTGAGTCACTCTGCACCACCACCACCACACACATCACCAAGGTAACACACACATCACCTCTGAGTCACTCTGCACCACCACCACCACACACATCACCAAGGTAACACACACACACATCACCTCTGAGTCACTCTGCACCACCACCACCACACACATCACCAAGGTAACACACACACACATCACCTCTGAGTCACTCTGCACCACCACCACCACACACATCACCAAGGTAACACACACACACATCACCTCTGAGTCACTCTGCACCACCACCACCACACACATCACCAAGGTAACACACACACATCACCTCTGAGTCACTCTGCACCACCACCACCACACACATCACCAAGGTAACACACACACACATCACCTCTGAGTCACTCTGCACCACCACCACCACACACATCACCAAGGTAACACACACATCACCTCTGAGTCACTCTGCACCACCACCACCACACACATCACCAAGGTAACACACACACACATCACCTCTGAGTCACTCTGCACCACCACCACCACACACATCACCAAGGTAACACACACACACATCACCTCTGAGTCACTCTGCACCACCACCACCACACACATCACCAAGGTAACACACACACACACACACATCACCTCTGAGTCACTCTGCACCACCACCACCACACACATCACCAAGGTAACACACACACACATCACCTCTGAGTTACTCTGCACCACCACCACCACCACACACATCACCAAGGTAACACACACACACACACACATCACCTCTGAGTCACTCTGCACCACCACCACCACACACATCACCAAGGTAACACACACACACACACATCACCTCTGAGTCACTCTGCACCACCACCACCACACACATCACCAAGGTAACACACACACACACACACATCACCTCTGAGTCACTCTGCACCACCACCACCACAACATCACCAAGGTAACACACACACACACATCACCTCTGAGTCACTCTGCACCACCACCACCACACACATCACCAAGGTAACACACACACACACACACATCACCTCTGAGTCACTCTGCACCACCACACACATTACCAAGGTAACACACACACACATCACCTCTGAGTCACTCTGCACCACCACCACCACACACATCACCAAGGTAACACACACACATCACCTCTGAGTCACTCTGCACCACCACACACATCACCAAGGTAACACACACACATCACCTCTGAGTCACTCTGCACCACCACCACCACACACATCACCAAGGTAACACACACATCACCTCTGAGTCACTCTGCACCACCACCACCACACACATCACCAAGGTAACACACACACACACATCACCTCTGAGTCACTCTGCACCACCACCACCACCCACATCACCAAGGTAACACACACACACATCACCTCTGAGTCACTCTGCACCACCACCACCACACACATCACCAAGGTAACACACACATCACCTCTGAGTCACTCTGCACCACCACCACCACACACATCACCAAGGTAACACACACACACACATCACCTCTGAGTCACTCTGCACCACCACCACCACCCACATCACCAAGGTAACACACACACACATCACCTCTGAGTCACTCTGCACCACCACCACCACACACATCACCAAGGTAACACACACACACACACATCACCTCTGAGTCACTCTGCACCACCACCACCACACACATCACCAAGGTAACACACACACACATCACCTCTGAGTCACTCTGCACCACCACCACCACACACATCACCAAGGTAACACACACACACACATCACCTCTGAGTCACTCTGCACCACCACCACCACACACATCACCAAGGTAACACACACACACACACACACACACACATCACCTCTGAGTCACTCTGCACCACCACCACCACACACATCACCAAGGTAACACACACACACACACACACACATCACCTCTGAGTCACTCTGCACCACCACACACATTACCAAGGTAACACACACACACATCACCTCTGAGTCACTCTGCACCACCACCACCACACACATCACCAAGGTAACACACACACATCACCTCTGAGTCACTCTGCACCACCACCACCACACACATCACCAAGGTAACACACACACATCACCTCTGAGTCACTCTGCACCACCACCACCACACACATCACCAAGGTAACACACACATCACCTCTGAGTCACTCTGCACCACCACCACCACACACATCACCAAGGTAACACACACACACATCACCTCTGAGTCACTCTGCACCACCACCACCACACACATCACCAAGGTAACACACACACACACATCACCTCTGAGTCACTCTGCACCACCACCACCACACACATCACCAAGGTAACACACACACACACATCACCTCTGAGTCACTCTGCACCACCACCACCACACACATCACCAAGGTAACACACACACACACACACACATCACCTCTGAGTCACTCTGCACCACCACCACCACACACATCACCAAGGTAACACACACATCACCTCTGAGTCACTCTGCACCACCACCACCACACACATCACCAAGGTAACACACACACACACATCACCTCTGAGTCACTCTGCACCACCACCACCACACACATCACCAAGGTAACACACACACATCACCTCTGAGTCACTCTGCACCACCACCACCACACACATCACCAAGGTAACACACACATCACCTCTGAGTCACTCTGCACCACCACCACCACACACATCACCAAGGTAACACACACACACATCACCTCTGAGTCACTCTGCACCACCACCACCACACACATCACCAAGGTAACACACACACACACACACACACACACATCACCTCTGAGTCACTCTGCACCACCACCACCACACACATCACCAAGGTAACACACACACACACACACACACACATCACCTCTGAGTCACTCTGCACCACCACCACCACACACATCACCAAGGTAACACACACACACACACACACACATCACCTCTGAGTCACTCTGCACCACCACCACCACCACACACATCACCAAGGTAACACACACACACACACATCACCTCTGAGTCACTCTGCACCACCACCACCACACACATCACCAAGGTAACACACACACACACACACACACACACACACACACATCACCTCTGAGTCACTCTGCACCACCACCACCACACACATCACCAAGGTAACACACACACACACACACACACATCACCTCTGAGTCACTCTGCACCACCACCACCACACACATCACCAAGGTAACACAGACATCACCTCTGAGTCACTCTGCACCACCACCACCACACACATCACCAAGGTAACACACACACACACACATCACCTCTGAGTCACTCTGCACCACCACCACCACACACATCACCAAGGTAACACACACACACATCACCTCTGAGTCACTCTGCACCACCACCACCACACACATCACCAAGGTAACACACACACACATCACCTCTGAGTCACTCTGCACCACCACCACCACACACATCACCAAGGTAACACAGACATCACCTCTGAGTCACTCTGCACCACCACCACCACACACATCACCAAGGTAACACACACACACACACACATCACCTCTGAGTCACTCTGCACCACCACCACCACACACATCACCAAGGTAACACAGACATCACCTCTGAGTCACTCTGCACCACCACCACCACACACATCACCAAGGTAACACACACACATCACCTCTGAGTCACTCTGCACCACCACCACCACACACATCACCAAGGTAACACACACACACACATCACCTCTGAGTCACTCTGCACCACCACCACCACACACATCACCAAGGTAACACACACACACACACACACATCACCTCTGAGTCACTCTGCACCACCACCACACACATCACCAAGGTAACACACACACACACATCACCTCTGAGTCACTCTGCACCACCACCACCACACACATCACCAAGGTAACACACACACACATCACCAAGGTAACACACACACATCACCAAGGTAACACACACACACACACACATCACCAAGATAACACACACACATCACCATGGAAACAAACTTGGGATATTTTTTTTTTTGAGAGTGTAGGGGACATTGGCTCAATTACGTCACTTGCAGTGCTTCATGGGAGTGGGCGGAGCTAAAGAGATGTTTTCAACAGAAGCGAATACCATCGATTAGCATTCTCGTAGTTCACAGTAGGGCTGACTTTAAAGGTTAAAAATCAGCTTCTTTATGGAGAAAATGAGTCAAGTCTTTACTTCTGGAGCCGACTGATGCAGAACTGACAGAACACGGTCTTCTTTTCCTTTCCTTGTACTGTAGTTTCCTCTGTGTTTAATGTTCATGTCAGAAGTGGGTTTAATCTGATCTAGGACCAGTGTTTAAAAACAGCTCATCAAAACTCACACTACACTGACAAAAAACTTGGTGTAGGATTTACTTTAACAGTTTTCACTCAGATATTGCTTGTAAATTCCACAAATAATTTCAAAGAAACAGCAACAATAAATTTTGAAGCAACAACTGAAATAGTATTTTCTTGTAAAACGTACTAAAATAATTAGTTTTAATTGCAACTTTGAGCAAAATCATTTTTACAGTGTACTTTAATTCACATTCCTGATCCTCTAAAACTACTATTGTTGTATCTTAATCCAATGTTCCGTCCTGCACTTCCTGCTGAGCGTTGTGTTCGGCTCAGATGTGTCACATGACGTCTGTGTCTCTTTAATGATTGACAGACACTAAAGGGCGGGCTGTCAGAAACTCGCATTGAGAAGCGCATCGTCATCACGGGAGACTCTGACATTGATCACGATCAGGTGAGATACACACACACACACACACACACTCACACACACACTCACACTCTCTCTCTCTCTCTCTCTCTCACTCACTCTCACACACACTCACACTCTCACTCACACACACTCACATCTGTATTTTTCTTAAAGAACAAAAGAAAAAAGATTGACCGACCATTTAGGCCAAAGTAGTGGTGGGCGATATGACCAAAATCTTTTTTCATTTTTATTTCGTTTTATTTATTTTTGTTATTAATAAGATCAAATAAGTAATTTACAAATAATAGGACAAATACAATATAATTTTTTTAATTTATTTTACATTTTACTTTTTTAATTTTTTTTATTCAGCTATAGTAGGTCTATTTATCAGCAGCACTTAAATAAAACATGTAATAATCAAATGTAAAAATATGAATTGAATATAGATAATCTCTAGTGATTTCCTGACCGGATCACAGCTGGGCTCGTGGTGTTCAGTGTGACGGGCAGCAGTTGTAGAGAAGCTGCTCGTTATAACCCTGAGCTGTTTCTGTGACGCACACACACTTCCCTGATACACCGGTTACCATAGCGACGAGACTTTCGCCATCCTCGCAGACTGAGACATGGTTCTCGCAGGTCCAGCGTAGCAGATGCGTGTTCCCCCGTCATCTGTGTGTCCTTCAGTTCAGTTTTCATTCTTGTGTTGAGTTGAGTTGGTCATTTTTTCAGTTGAATCTTTTGTTTGGTTTGTGTGTGTGTGTTTGGTTGTGTCTCTGGGTCACTGTGTGGGGTCAGGCGTTGGCCCAGGCTATAAAGGAGGCCAAAGAGCAGCACCCTGACATGTCGGTCACTCGCGTGGTGGTCCACAAAGAGACTGAGCTCGCCGAGGACGAGGACTGAAGGACAGGTAAGCACATGGCAACTCACCATGGCAACAGCAGCGCTCTTGACGACTGGCTCCTCCTCCTCTTCCTCCTCCTGCGCCGAGCCTCTCGTTTCTCCCCTTTTCTTTGTGTCTTTTTCTTGTGTTTGTCTCTTTATTTCCTCTGTCCTGGATCTGCCAGCTGCTCAGTGTTTCTCATGTTAAAACAGCGGAGAATCTCACTCAGAGCTTCCTTTCTGAACACACTGGATCTGTATTCATTTTACCATAAAATTACATTATTTTAGAGGTTCCTCATATGGCTCCTATACCAGTAAAAAATTCAATCGATACCACAGCTAAAGCAACTAGCCTATCATGATTAAAGATAAGTAAACAATGAGTAACAAAATAAGAACAAATAAGGAAATTACAAGCAATAGCACAAATAAATACAATAGAACAAAGATGCAAATGAAATGATCAGGTTTTTCAGGTAGGTCTAACAGTAATGTTAAATAAGTAATCAAATGTAAAATAACACTGCATGATGTTCACTGTATAAATTAAACAGATTAATCCTTATCAAAGTTAGAAAACTCATTCAGTCAAGAGGAGTGAGTATTTTTTTCTGTCTTTTGTTAAACATTAAACGGCACCTATTATGGCATTTAAAATGTTCCTAATATTGTTTTGAGAGTCCCCAACAACAGTTTTACATGCATGCAATGACAAAAAAATACATTTGTTGTCTTGTAATATGCATTTATTTTTAACTGATTTGCTCACCGACTCCCAAATGATTCGTTCAATGACAAATTTTTCCAAAACTCTCGTTTGCGTGACGCTAATCTGCGGTGATTGGTCAGATGACCCCGTAACTTACACAACACACAAATACTTGAGCATGCTACAAAACACATAACAGCAACAATTATTAATAATACTTACAGGTTGTGATTCGGAGGAGAAAGCTGATCCAAATAAACTGGGTACTGAACCTTCCTTCAGTGTCAGCCAGATCGCCAATCCACACTTGAAAGCATTTATGTTTGTAAAGCGATCTTCATTATAATGACGTGAACACAGCACTAGTTTCTGCTATACTTGTGTGGTTTAGTTGTAAATATAAACTCTAGCCACTGATTCTTCAGAACACAGCGTCTTGTTGTCGACATGATGTTTTCAAGTTTTTCCTGGTGTCAATGAGTGGGCGCGGCCAATTTGATCATTTTTCATCTTGACGTCACAACGAAAAGGAAAATGACTCATTGGAAAAACGATTCATTAAATTGACTCAGAGTCGACTCATACTTTTGAGAGACAATAACTTTTTTACGGTGAACTTTCAACTTTGCAGGATGTTTTTGTTCACTTAGATCTGTGTTACACACTACATGAAAGGTCATTTTCAAAATTCTATAATAGGTGCCCTTTAAACACACAGCAGGAATATCAGGCTGCTGTCACTTTAAGAGCTAATGCACAGATCTAATATACTGATACTGTGCACACTTTTTCTTCCCTGTTTACGTTCACTTCAGACGAATGTACAGTCAGTACATAGCACAGCTGATTGGTTGTTGCATCAGCGGCCAATGATCTGCGGCTCAACGTTCAAACAAATACCGGTGTGTTGCTGTTAGCAGTGCGGCGCTCTTTCAGAAGCCCTCCTCTTCCCCAGCTCCACCTGTACATATCTGCTACGGCCTTACATCACGTCTGGTACATGTGCCGCAGCAGCAGCGCGTCTCACAGGCTCACAGTAATGTCTGTGAATGTGTTCTGTGGTAGATGTTCCCCTACGCGCCTGACTTAGGTTGAACTGCGTGTTAGGGATGTGAATTTCTGGCAAAAATGCCATTCGATAATCGAGGAGCAAAAGTCGATTATCGTTCAAAAAAAAAAAAAAACGCACACTCACAACGACAGAAAGCGAGGCCAATTTCATCTTTAGCGATTTGTCATCTAATTAAATGTTTATTAATTGAACAAGTAACATGTTTTCGTAGTTTTTTTAACCGTTAACATAGAAGAAAAAAAACAATAAGGACGACAGCCCGTTTTTGCATCGCCAAACCAAATGCTCATTAGATTAAATAGTAGGCAAGCCTATGTACTATGTCATAATGATTTTATGCAAACCTGCCCTGTTACTGCAATTGCCTACTTTTTAAACAAATTAGTTTCAATCAATGTAAACTATTCGTGTGATGCCATTGCTACTGCGCAATAACAGTTACACTACCGTGGGACGGCGGGTGTTCATTTCATAAACTGTGGACAATGGTAACTTATTTAATGTAGCCTATAAATTCATGTATATGTCCAAAAAACGGATAATGTCATCATGCTTGTAGTAGTGCTATCGTCGCGTAATAATCTGTTTGGTTGTAAAATGCATTACCTGAGTGAAATGAACTCGAATATCATCCAGTGGAATCATTCATTCACAGACAGCATACGAAGATGTTCTAGATCTTCATCGCTGGCAAAAATATGATGCATTTGCAGATTTGCTTTCACTACTGTACTGTAGGTCCACGGCCACTTCATCCAACGCTCTTGATGTTCTTAAATCTTCCTGTTACGACTCCGAGTCGAGTGTAAATTGTATAATTTACAATTGTATAATTGTAAATAATTGTATAATTGTAATTAAATTGTATAATTGTATAATTTAGTAAATTGTGTAAATTGTAAATTGCGCTTCAGACGATTCAGTGCGTGCAGGAAACTGAACAGATCATTCAAACCGTTCGAACCGATTTAGACCGATCTAAAGAGTGATTCATTTGTAAATTGAGCATCGCTCATGCCCATAAAAAAGATACAGCACGCTTGGAATAAATTACGCATTTAACAACATGTATTGCATTAAAATAAAGTAACGAGAGGAACGTCGCCCAACGTAACGAAGTAAATGTATCCTACTTTGTTACTACCCACCTCTGTTGGGCACAGAGTTAACGGTCACGACAATGCTCTTCTTCTGTTGTTTGTTACACTACTATGTTACATAGTGTAAACAAACAACAGAAGAAGAGCATTGTCGTGACCGTTAACTCTGCGCCCAACATATACTCTATGTATAAAAGAATGATTTTATAGCCTATGTATAAAACGCTGGTGAAAGGTGGTTTCATTCATGTTAGTGACAACTGTGTCCTCGACAGGAAAATACCCTGCTGCGCGATCTGTGCCACATTGGAATTGCGCGAAAATATAACGATATTCGAAAAAGCAATTTTATGATCAAATTTCGAACGCAATTCGACTATTCGAAGATCGCGACTCACCCCTACCGCGTGTCCTTGACACCTGAAAATATTATACTCAGTTGAGTTAACTCTTAACGCGCGCGTTGACGCCTAAATGTTCTCGCACACCGGACGAGAAGCGCCGCGTCTAGGACAACTCGAGGTATCGCAATATTTTTATGTTTAAGGACATTATGGAATTAAGATAATGTACGTTACTATGTTATGATTGTATCGTACAATTAAATACTCGTTGAACACTTTACCTCAGAGCGTCCGTTAACTGAATGAACTGAGAATATCAGCTGAAAATCCGATAACATCAGCAACTTTCATTGAAGCAGCTGATTTATGTAAATGAATATAAAACTAAATGTATATTGCAGCACACGGTGAAGTCAGATTATGATTTCCATTACACGAGAGTAGATGTTAAAACTTCATGCTGATTTGTACTCTGCTTTCGCCAAGATAAGCAACACTAAGACGTAGCTTTACAGTAAACTATGCTTCTCCATCCATTTACGCTTCTTTCCATATGAGGGTGTGACTCCCCTTCTGTCCGGCGTTAACGGCTGCAGTGTACTTGGCACGTCAGCCACCGAACAGTATATTATTCGTCATTGGTCGAACAGTATATTACTACTGTTGTTATTAAATAAAAATGCGCAAATATTTCTAATACACGAGTGTAAACTTTGCTGTGGCTCCCCCCCAAGAGTCTCAGAAAGAGTCGAACGACGTCTCGCCCCCTATCGAACACTATCACTTGGGAATGAGGTCTCTAGTGTTTCGCTAATCTAACTTTGCTGCACAGCAATAGTAAACAAACAGACTTCAGCAAATGTCCTTTAAAGGCTTTAATCACGGCCGGGAGATCCAGTTCACAGAGCATCTCTCCCAAGAAGAAGCATTAAAGCACGGCCGGAGGATGACAGCAGTTAACACGAATACAACAGTTTTGATAGAATATGGGGTATGGCAAAATTACATGATACATTACATAATTTCCTAAATTTGATTGGTTCTTCATATGCAAACCCTCCTGTTACTAGGTAGGAGCAAGTGATTAATTACTTCATAATCACAAGTTTCAAACCTAGACATTATCTAGTTTCATGTCCCATATTTGTTATTTTTACACACACCCAAAGTCACGAGTTTTTGACTAAAGGGGAAAGCATTTGAATGTTGTTCCTGCAAGAAAAATAAGTGTTAGTTATGATAAATTAAAAAAATCCATCACCATCCGCAGTAGAAAGTCTCGGTACTTGCATAGCAGATCTATTCCGCCAAGACCAAATACATTAACATTGCCACATCCATTCCAATGCCAATCTGTATTACCGTTTGATTGACAGACTTACTGTCCAATGATTCTAGGTGGTCTTGGAAACGATTGGCTGGAGTTTTTCGAGTCCTGCCCGTTCCACAGATGATTAAATTGCTTAATTTTCATTTCAGTGCTTCTAACTCAGTGGCTGTAAGTGGGTCATGAATAGGATTTCAAGTGATTTAAAAAAAAATTGACAAAAAAGAGAATCACATACCCCACCTTTAAGTAATAAAATGCGTGTATAATTAGTGAAACACTACAATCAGTGAAGTCAAGATTAACCCATTAACATTTCTCAGTGTGTAAAACCACGGAAGCCATTGTGAAAGGAATGGAAGTGTGTCAGGAGCTTCGGGGTAAGATGTGCCAGGGAAATGTTGACAATTATTCACGATTTGATTGTTTCTGGCTGCTTTATGAAAATGTAAATATTGTGCACAAGTGTGATTTATGTCAGGAGGAATAGTGCCGCCTTCGCCATTTTAACTGACACGTGATTACATTCCTCAATGATTCACCTGAGATGTGTGTCGTGAACATTAGTTTGATCTGGTTTCCTCCTCTCTCCTGGATATGTGTGTAATAACTGTGTTTGCTCGTTCCCCAGAGCTGAAGTCCGGCACGGTCCTCCAGGGGTCAGAGGTCATCTGTGGAGGAGAGCGGCTCTGATCCTGTACAGAAACGGCTTCATCGTCTATCATTCAGAACCACTTAGCTAACATCTGTAGCATTTTATTTTTTTAGTGTTTGTTTTATCACTTTCCCTCAGAAGATTGTCTTTACCATCTACCATCTAGATTTCTGTTTTTTTTATTGTTAATTAGTAATTCACATTCCTAGTCTGGATTTGGGGGAGAATCACGTCGTGGAGGCGTTCAGTGTAATAATAATATTGAGGAGCGTGAGCATGAAGGTGATGCTGAACCTTTAGGGGGGGCGGGGCTAAATATTGATTGATTGGCTTTCATGATGGGTTTTATAAGGGACCAGCAGCACATGACTGGCACTGTGTGATTTCTCATTGGTGGACGGCAGTGCCAATCTTTCCTCTATGCAGTCAAGCACACACACACACACACACACACACACATTCCACCGAGGGGAGGAGGAACGCCTTCTACCTCTCTGAGCAACGAGACGAACCTTACAAACTCCAGAAAACTTCAAACCTAGGCAGCTCTTTGGGAAGTTTGGGATTTCCAGGCCTTTCCTGGCACCAATATTCATATATATTTGTAGAAACCTGTTGTTGTTTTTTGCTTTTAAATCTGATGAGGACGTCGGCCTGTTTGCCCTTTTAAATCTTTTTAATCTCTTTCCGATACTTTTGATGAAATGATCAAACTCCACCAAACTGCCAGCGCTCTCTCCTGTCTGCCTCGTGGACCCGTGTATAGCAGTTCATCGTAGAATCGACTCGTTCTTTTTTTAAGCAGCTTTGAATGATCTGTCATGTTTTTATGCCCCACCCAACCCATTGTGTAACACTCTTCAAAATAAAGTTTGTTTATTCTCTAATAATCCTGCTCTGTCTAGTTAATCTTGTGTGATTGGTTTATGTTTGATGATATCAGTAGCTCTTTGCAAAAACAAGAATTATTTGCCAAAGTATCAAAATTAGTTTATTGGCATATTATGGAAATGGCTGATGAAGGTCATGGGACTGAAACGTTGCGGCCAAGTATTTATGGTGTGCAGGATTTTTTTTTTTTCTTATTTAGTTTCCAAATAAATATATTCTAACCTTCTCACAACAGGTACCAAATTAATATTGTGAGGTTTGGTCATGTCATTTAAGGCGAATGAGAGTGTCGGATGGTTCTTTCCACTTGTACTGGACATCAGCACCTTGACCATGAAGAGCAATCAAAAAAATTGTTGAATAAATAAGAATTATATAAATTGAAGGGAAATTGTCATCTGATCATTCTGGAGGATTGGTGAGATATTAACTTGTAGAGCCTCTTTTAATGAATTATCAACACAAGTGTTATAAAAGGTATTTTATTAACAAAAGATAGATGAGAGGAACTAATACTACATGAATACCATGAGTGGAGACCGTAGTTAAGTACCTGAGATTGATTATGAATGTGATTGAGTTGGATGTTACAATTACAGTTAGACTTTATCTTATGAAAAGATAAACTGTTGTTTCTCTGCACTAAGGTAGCTAACTCTTATTCTGAACTCAACAATAAACTGAAATAATATATTAACCAATATCAGCTATGTAATATCTACTTCAAATAATAAAAAAACACACAAAATGACAACACACGCTGAGGTCTTCAGTGTTCGCCGGAGTCTGTGAGCCGGGGACATGAAGTGCTGAGACTCGCAGAGGACAGAAGATCCAGATGATCTGCGTAGTCGACATGCTGTTTCCCAAAAAAAATCCCTTATTTCAGGCCTTTAAATGTGTAACTAAACCCCTGGCACCTCAGTCACTATGCAACCAATAACACCACCCTTGTTCATTTGCATTGAAGCAATAGCGGAGATTAAAAAACATTTGCTTAACAGAAAAAACATTTTCCAACATCCTACATTTTTTGCTGTTCTTTGTACTGTTGATCTGTCCACCTAAAACACATGTTTGGTGCAAGGATGAGGATGAAAGAGGAAGGGAGGAGATGCTGGATGGATTTTGTTTGAATAAGAAATGAATTTATGAAATCCAACTTTATTTTGTGTGTGTTCACACAGCAGTTCCTGCCCTCTGTTGACCCTGCTCGGGTTAAGGAAAAATACGTGTTTTGTGGTCCACAGAAACTCAATCACATTGAACTGAAGCTTTTTCCACACGTCAGGTCGAAAGGTTTTGTTTGCTGTTTTTGAGTTCACATTTGCTCCAAAAGCAAAATAAAAAAGAGAGATTGATTACGTTGGTCAGACGAGAGAGACATCAGCCATTGTGTGTCGAATCTCTCAGACCGCAGCATTCTGGATCCCAGCTGTGTCTCTGATCATGTTCTCTCAGCACAGGTGTGTGTGTGTGTGTGTGTGTGTGTGTCAGCTGCGGCTCCTGGTCTCTGTCGGGCGTCTGTAGCGAGGCCTGCTGTAACTGAGCTGAGACGCTGTTTCTCTCGGGTCAGGGGTCATGGCCAGTTCTTCCTCTGCTGGAAGACACATTCAACACAAACACATGAGCTGTCGTGTGAAACACTTCACAGTACACCTCCAGAAACCCTCAGCTTCACATCTGCACGGTAAAATGAGTCTGTTTTATTAACCTTCGCAAACTAAACACTGAAGTGCTTAAACCAGCCTAGGCTAGTCTCCCTTGACCAGTTAAAACCAGCCAGGTCAGCTAAAAAAAAGTGTCCAAAACCCCTATAAAATCCACCAACCAGTTTAGGCTTGTTTATTCTGAGATGTTTCCGCAGGGGTTAATGAAACTCTTCCCTCAGAGCGGATCTTTAGGGAAATCGCTGCTAGTTTCTCTGTCGTTACATGAGCTTTATGCTTCACACACTCTTTCATTGTTCAGTAGTGTGATCAAAAGGCCATCAACTCTACATCGTCATCCAAACACTGAGGATATTTGCTTGTCGGGTGTTTTTAACTGTATTATTCACAGAGGGAATGAGAAAACATGAGATTTTCTCTTTGATCGAGGGAAGAATTAATTTATTTGTGTGTCCAAAATTGATAACACTTTATTTTGCAGTGTTTTGTTACGTTACATATAGAACTAACTGTAAATCATGCATAACAACATTTTAATAAGCCGAAGCCTAACTCTATATTATGTTGTGTATTTATATTTCTCTTTAAATGTATAATTACACTGTAACTAAGACACCTTAAAATAAAGTGTACATTAAATTAAGATGATGATGATAATGATGATGATGATGATGATAATGCCTTGTCAGCATGAATAACAGACTCTAACACAGCTACCATACATGACTGGGATGGTTTTGACACTAGACGTGTGAAAAAAAAAAAAATCATATGACAAATAAAATCACTTTTGATGTTTCAAATAAATAAAAATGTTTTGCTTTAAACACACATAACGTCTCGGTTACTAACGTAACCTCGGTGCCCTGAGATGAGGTCTCTCGTATTGCGTAAGGCTAGCTTATGCTATGGGAAAACTAATTTTCTCGAGAATATTGAAGCCAAATTTTTTAAACGCAGTGCAGCTGCACAGCAGATGCTTCAGGTCCGCAGACCGAAGCGGCTCGAACGGGGCGCCCTTCATTGCTTCCAGCACCGTGGAGAGGTCCCAGAGAGGCACAGAGGGAGGACGCGGAGGGTTTAGCCTCCTTGCCCCTTTAAGGAAGCGTACGACGAGGTTGTTTCTTCCTAGTGATTGACCGGCCACAAGAGCGTGAGATGCTGTTATGGCCGCCACATACACTTTGAGCGTGGAGGGGGTGCGACCCGCATCCAAGAGCTCTTGTAAGAAGGCGAGTACACCACGAGTAGGGGTCCAGGCTCCTGCTGAGAACCAGCCAGAGGATACCACCCATTTCTGAGCATAGAGACACCTTGTTGAAGGCGCTCTTGCTTCAGTGATGGTTTGTCGGGGTGTTGGCCTGCTTGAGGAGATCTTTCCTCAGCGGTTTCGGCCACATGTTGTCCGTCCGGACCAGGACGTGGTGGCCTTTTAGATACGGGAGAAAAGCTTTCAGCGATAGACCGACCGCTCTCATCTCTAGACAGTTTACATGTAGGCGCCTCTCCAGGCCTGTCCATGGGCCAGAGATGGGCCTGCCCTCGTAAAGGGTCCCCAGCCTAAGTCTGTCGAGATCACCTTACTCTTTGAAACCACACCCATACTCACTCCCGGCTGATACCAGTCGGCTGCTTTCCAGGGAGCCAGGGCTCTGATGCAGCCGTGGTTTGTAAGTGGCCAGATCGAAGAGGACGCATGTACAGTAGTCCGAGCTGGAGTACTCATGATGCTGAGGCCATGAGACCCAACATCCTCTGAAATCTCTTCTGATAGATGCCGGCAGGTGTTGAATAGTCAGAGTTAGAGTCTATCACTGTTCCCAGGAAAGAAATTCTCTGGCTGGGAGACAGTGTGCTTTTGGAAACGTTGATCCTGAGTTGATCCTATATGGCTGAGGAGCCAGGATCTGTGAGTTATCAATTGTTCCTCTGATTGGGCTATAACCAGCCAATCGTCGAGGTAGTTAAACACTCGCACTCCCCGCTGTCTCAGGTGGGGTAAGTGCTGCGTCCATGCAGTTCGTAAAAGAGGTGCCAGTGATAGGCCGAACGGCAGTACTGTGTACGGGTAAGCCTGCGCCTCGAAGGCGAATCTGAGAAATGGCCTGCGATGGGGCGATATCTGGATGTGAAAATAAGCATCTTTCAGATCCACTGAGAAAAACCAATCCCCTGAGCGAATCTGGGCAAGGATTAGTTTGGTTGTCACCATCCTGAACGGGCGTGTCATAAGCGTTTTGTTCAGGTGTCTGAGGTGTAGGCCTGAGGCCGCCATCCTTTTTTGGAACGAGGAAGTAGCGACTGTAAAAGCCCGACTCGCTTCGTGAAAGAGGAACTGGTTCTACAACCTACATTTATTACATCTCCCACACGAGCTGGGGGGAGAATTGATATTGTGGTGGCAGTGTTTATGTGCAACGAATACATTAATGCGTTAAAAGGATATATAGCGCGCCAGATGGCACAGCAGAACAGCCGGCTGAAGACGGCGTCCAGTTGAAAAACCAGCGGTACTAAAGCCGGCGTCCTCAGAACTGCACGGCAGGGCTTGTTCAGCTGAAGGCTTCTCATCCAGAGATCACTGTAGTGGTGAGTTTGCTGAAGGAGATTAAATCTGAATTCCTTGGCTGAAATGGGCCATTATAAAGGCTTAAGCCACGCCCATTCTGGCGGGCTGTGACGCGCCATGGAGTGAAGTGCTCTGATTGGTTCACGCGTCTGAGCCGCCTCGCCATAGGTTGGTGCAGTTACCGCAGCACAGCCAATGAACACGCTAGTCGCTCATCTGTGTCTGCTGTGAGGCTGCACTGCGTTTTACAAATTTGGCTTCAATATTCTCGAGAAAAGGAGTTTTCCCATAGTGTAAGCTAGCCTTACGCAATACGAGAGACCGCTCGAAAGGGAACTCATTATTCATGGTTACTGACAGTAAGTGAGTTATGATGGGAATATATACAGATTAGGGGGTTTTACATTTATACATTCAGGTTTATAAGTCTTTAGTGAATATGTGGAAATCTTATAACTATATTAAGATTTCATATAATTATTTCCTGTTTGGCTCTTTATAATATGTATACATTCAAAAGGTACATCAAGTTAATTAAATCATCAAGGTGAGACCTGAAAGTGACATACACAAACACACACACACACACACACACACACACACCGCTGAGACCCGCCTGGTAGCATTTTACTGAGGTTTCATTAGTTTACATGAACTAATAATGAACTGCACTTCTACTGAATTTATTAATCTTAGTTAATTTTAACATTTACGAATACATCAAATGTTTAATTTGTTAAGATTAGTTAATGCACTGTGAACTAACATGAACAATCTATGAACAGCTGTAACTAATGTTAATGAAGATGAACAAATACAGTAACAAATGTATTGCTCTCAGTTAGATCATGTTAGACATAAACTGATAATAAATGACCCTTGTTGTAAAGTGTTTCCCCACTCAATAAATGGATACAGAAGATTATATTTCAAATAAATGCTGTTCTTTTGAACTTTCTACCAAAGAATCCTGAAAAATACATTTATATGGCAGTTTCCACAAAAATAATAAAACTGTTATTTTCAACATTGATAATAATCATGAATGTTTCTTGAGCATCAAATCATCATAGAGTGATTTCTGAAGGATCATGTGACACTGAAGACTGGAGTAATGATGATGATAAATTCAGCTTTGATCACAGGAATAAATTACACTCTACTATATATTCACATAGAAAACAGCTATTTTGAAAACTAATAATATTTCACTGTTTTTACTGTATTTTTAATGAAATGAATGCAGCCTTTGTGTCCAGAAGAGACTCTTTCAGAAACATCTCTCCGACCCCAAACATGTGACTGGACAGTGTGTGTGTGTGTGGAGTTGCGGCTCTTACTCTGGCGTATCTTCCAGCTCAGGTAAGCGATGATCAGCAGCAGGAGAGCCGACACGGGCAAGAAGATCCCCGTCCACAGAAACCATCCCGGGACCCGGTTCAGGAACGCAGCCGGAGAGGACATCCTCGGCCCCGGCTCGGGAGCAGGACTTTGGGCTTTGAGGTAAAGCTGAAACCCGTGATGGTTCAGAGGGATTTACAGCGGCTGGTTAATGCTTCACCGACTGACCTCTGAACTCAAGATCTGCTGCTTTTCTCTGTGTGTTTTGTGTTGTTATCAGAAGAGCAAATTACATCAACAAAGACAAACACACTAACAGAATTAGAATGAATTAATTCTGAAGTGCTGTGATTTTGGTAACACTTTACAATAAGGTTCATAATTAGCATGAACTAATAAATTATGAACTGCACTTATACAACATTTGTTAATCTTTGTTAACATTCACTAATACATTATTCAAATCTTGTTAACATTAGTTAATGCACTGTGAACTAACATGAACAAACAATTAATGACTGTATTCTTATTAACTAACGCTAACAAAGATTAACAAATACAATAACAAATGTATTGCTCATGGTTAGCTCATGTTAGTTAATATGTTAACTAATGAACCTTATTGTAAAGTGTTACCGTGATGTTATTATTCTGTAAAACACAAATGTCGAGCAGTGCTCCTGTGCAGGGAATGGAGAGTTTTCGAGAATAAACACTTCTCTGTTCAGTTTGTTGAGAGTGGAGTTTGTCCGTATGATCACTTGCAGCCTCTGATAAAAGCAAGCGCTTTAATTAGACGTGTTTTAGTGGATACCGGCCTTCGGGTCATCCTGACATCGAGCTGAAGAGCATAGATCAGATGAAACACAAATGAGATTTTGAAATGATTTATCATCCAGTATCAAGCTGTGGTTTGTGAGTCTGACGGTCTCCCAGCTAACAATCTTTGGTTCCCATTCCCTTAAGGTTTGGTTTAGGGTTTGGTTCCCATGAAAAGTTTTCTTAACGTTCAGGAAACGTTATAACCCTGAGGGAATGTTCCCTAAAACGTTAGTTTTTGGTTTCATACTAACCTTTAGAGAACCATAAATGAAGGTTCCCTAAACGTTCTGTGTTAGTGGGGCTGGTGTTTCTCAGCGTAGGACATGTTTCTGTTCATCACAACACACTGTTGTTTTTCTCTAAAGACTGAGTGTGTCTTCAGTTATTTAGATGAGCACCTTCATTTTCATGAAGATTAAAAAGCCTTGATCATGTCTGTGTGTTTTGTGCTCTTGACAGCTTCATTTACATACGGTGGCATTTGATAAACCGGCCCAAAGCAGCTTTGATCTCGCTCTCTCGTTCTCTCTCTTCCGCTTCTTTCATTTCTTCTGGCGTCTTTTCCTCAGCAGAGATCAATGTTTTTTCTTGACTCTCCACAGAGATCAGAGCGGCTTCGCTGATTATACATCAGTCCATCAATTGTTTTTTTATAGACTATAACACTCTGTTCAGTTTGCCTCATGATTCTTGCTAAATTGATTTGGGTTTGCTTTGCTTTCTCATGCACTTACTATAACTTGAGGTCTAGGTAAAAAACTCAAAACAGCCCTAATAGACAAGGGTCATAGAATTAAAAATCTCATTTTGCTTGACCTTGTATTAACATTATTTAGTCTACTGTATTATATTTGATGCACACATTTTTTAATGATGAACATGGTCAAGACTTTCTGTCACTCGATCTCCTGCAGTCCTTCTGTCTCTGATTGATAGTTCAGACTCTCTTATCAAATAAAAGTGTTTCAGTGTAACTGTACAAACGTCCTCCTTCAGCTCGAGCTTCACGAGTCTCTGCTGTGAAGTGCAGGTTTCATTAAAAATATTTGTTTTAAAAAAAGAACAAAACTCTTATGGGTTTGACTTATGGTAAAAGTTAGAAAGACAGTCCCTGAATTGGATTTAGACAATTACCATATTTCTATTCATGCAATTATTTGAATTATGGAAGGAAAAGATTTGAGGGAAAAATGAAGGCAAGATGAAAAGTCTTTGATGTCTCTGTATGTTCGTCCCTCAGCTGTGCAGTCGGTGGTACAGCTTTTCATCATGGAGTGTGTTTGGTGTCTTTCCTCCAGACTGGAAGAGGATTTGTGCTGTGGCCTGAAATATACTGAGACCTGCTTCCAATCACTCCCGTGATTCATCAGTCAAGGCAGAATTACTTATAACTGAGAGACTGGTTTTATTTGGCTTCAAATTTCAAAATGAAACTTTTGGTAAGGATAAAACTGCCAAAGAAATTGGGGAACGGGGAAATTTACCTCACTGATGATGACACTGCTCATTCAACCTAACAAACTCTAATGCCAGAAAATGAACACAGATTTCTAAAGTGCTCAGATGACAGGTTTAGTGTTTTAACTTTTATGCTTTCACTGATTTAATTGGTTGACGGGTTGAAATGAACATCCTGTGTCTTTTCATTATTGATCAAGAACAGAACAGAGTTTCACCAATGAGCTCATTTATTTTATATAGTCAGACCCAGAAACTTTTCATTGGTGACTTGGAGGAAATACACACTGTCTTTATACATTGATATGCTTCTAAAGTAACTGTTTGAAGACTTCTGCAATGACTATTAAATTAGATGCGTTTCCTTCTGCCAAATGCATTTGTCCACCAATGATCTGTGAGGTGTTAGCTTATGCATTTCTCCCATTACCGTTTATTTGCATCAAAGTATGATTGTGCATTCATGCTAACGCCTCATTATTAACAATAGTAATGATTTTAATGAGGGTGATCAAGCAAGGTCCTTTGTGTCTGAGGTACAATCGTTTCACATCATCAATAACCTCAAATCACACTCCCGGTTTTAAGGCTGGAAAATTCAGAATTTCAGAGCTCTCTCCCCCAGGAACAGAGGCATCACATTTTTTAATTTTACTTCATAAAAGGGTAGCGTTCACCGAAGATGAGTCTGTATTCCATATTGGAAACCAGACAATGATTGTGTCTTTATAGTGGCATTGATTAGTGTGGTAATGAGGGACAGGTGTGGTTGATTACTTACTAAAGGCAACAGATTAATTGGAACTAAAGGTGACCGTTGAGCGACAGAACTTTGACAGGGAGAAACAAGACTGGGGGAAATGGGACATTATTTCCCCCTCCAGAGGCAGCTGCCAACGCCTATAAGCAACACCCTCACACTGAGTCCTGAAGGGTGTTGCCTGTGGTGAGTTGATGGGGACCCAATACCAGAGGGTAGCCAGGGTGGAGCTGGCAGAATATGGGGCTTCTGTTGAGTTGAGAGCGTCTGGAGAGCAGTGAGACTCGGGAGGGCAGGCTGAGATGGATTCTGACGATGGCCTTTCTCAGTGGCTGAAACAAAAGAGCATGGGACAGCCTCTCTGGTTGAGATCAGGGAGCATGAAGTAGCTTTCTTGGCCAAGCCAAAGGAGGTTGGGACGGCCTCCTTAACCATGGCAAGGGAGAATGGAACAGCCTCCGTAACTGAGACTAAGGGTCTTGGACCGACCTCCATGGTAAAAGAACATTAGACCACTGGGACCACCAGACCCAGGACAACCAGACTTGGGGACCACCGGACCAAGGACAACCTAGTCTTGTTTAGCCAGACCTTCAGACTGACGGCAGAAGGCCTGGACTCTATCGCAGCTTTTCTTGGCCAAAGGCCGCCCAAGAGGACGTTTGACTGACATGTAACCCAACCAACCACAGTTTGTTTTGTTCCCCGTCATGTTTAGGGGCGTGACAATATAATGTCGATGTCCCTACAATAACAGACCAGCGTGCATCTAATAAATTATTCATTCAAGAAAGTTGTGCAAGTTTACTGCAACAATTGAGCTTCACATACTTTTGAAAATCCAGTGTTTAGTTGATCCTGGTAAGCACTCATTGTCAGTTGTAAACACAACAGCTTTCTTCTTTCTTGAAGGATTTCGGTATTACAGCATTTGTTTCCAGGCGGCCCGATAAAGAATGCGACACACACGTCTCCCGGACATCCTGTAGAATTCAACCAATCAGATTGCGACTTCGAAACTCCATTAATGTTTCCCTTCGGACCCAGGACAACCAGACTCGGGGACCACCAGACCCAGGACAACTAGACTCGGGGACCTACGGACCCAGGACAACCAGACTCGGGGACCACCGGACCCAGGACAACCAGACTCGGGGACCACCGGACCCAGGACAACCAGACTCGGGGACCACCGGACCCAGGACAACCAGACTCGGGGACCACCGGACCCAGGACAACCAGACTCGGGGACCACCAGACCCAGGACAACCAGACTCGGGGACCACCGGACCCAGGACAACCAGACTCGGGGACCACCGGACCCAGGACAACCAGACTCGGGGACCACCAGACCCAGGACAACTAGACTCGGGGACCACCGGACCCAGGACAACCAGACTCGGGGACCACCGGACCCAGGACAACCAGACTCGGGGACCTACGGACCCAGGACAACCAGACTCGGGGACCACCAGACCCGGGACAACTAGACTTGGGGACCTTTGGACCCAGGACAACCAGACTCGGGGACCACCGGACCCAGGACAACCAGACTCGGGGACCTACGGACCCAGGACAACCAGACTAGGGGACCACCAGACCCAGGACAACTAGACTCGGGGACCTACGGACCCAGGACAACCAGACTCGGGGACCACCGGACCCAGGACAACCAGACTCGGGGACCTACGGACCCAGGACAACCAGACTCGGGGACCACCAGACCCAGGACAACTAGACTCGGGGACCTACGGACCCAGGACAACCAGACTCGGGGACCACCGGACCCAGGACAACCAGACTCGGGGACCACCGGACCCAGGACAACCAGACTCGGGGACCACCGGACCCAGGACAACCAGACTCGGGGACCACCGGACCCAGGACAACCAGACTCGGGGACCACCGGACCCAGGACAACCAGACTCGGGGACCACCAGACCCGGGACAACCAGACTCGGGGACCACCGGACCCAGGACAACCAGACTCGGGGACCTACGGACCCAGGACAACCAGACTCGGGGACCTACGGACCCAGGACAACCAGACTCGGGGACCTACGGACCCAGGACAACCAGACTCGGGGACCACCAGACCCAGGACAACTAGACTCGGGGACCTACGGACCCAGGACAACCAGACTCGGGGACCACCAGACCCAGGACAACCAGACTCGGGGACCACCGGACCCAGGACAACCAGACTCGGGGACCACCGGACCCAGGACAACCAGACTCGGGGACCTTTGGACCCAGGACAACCAGACTCGGGGACCACCGGACCCAGGACAACCAGACTCGGGGACCACCAGACCCGGGACAACTAGACTCGGGGACCACCGGACCCAGGACAACCAGACTCGGGGACCTACGGACCCAGGACAACCAGACTCGGGGACCACCGGACCCAGGACAACCAGACTCGGGGACCACCGGACCCAGGACAACCAGACTCGGGGACCTACGGACCCAGGACAACCAGACTCGGGGACCACCAGACCCAGGACAACTAGACTCGGGGACCTACGGACCCAGGACAACCAGACTCGGGGACCACCGGACCCAGGACAACCAGACTCGGGGACCTACGGACCCAGGACAACCAGACTCGGGGACCTACGGACCCACGACAACCAGACTCGGGGACCACCAGACCCAGGACAACCAGACTCGGGGACCTACGGACCCAGGACAACCAGACTCGGGGACCACCGGACCCAGGACAACCAGACTTGGGGACCTTTGGACCCAGGACAACCAGACTTGGGGACTACCAGGACCTAGGGACCACCGGACTGATGAGCCCTGGGATCACTGAACTGGCTCATCCAAATCTGCATGAAAACAGTCCTTTAAAGCAACCGCACTGAAATTCACCATAGCTCATAGTCCACAGAATTTCAATCCTCTGCCAAAGGGCGGCCATCTTGGGAGAGTAAGAGAAGCTGTTCGTCTGGGTGAAATGGAGCCATCTCTTTTCCTGGGTTGGTCTGGTCTTCTGTCATGAAAACCCAGATGTGATGAATGAAGTTAAGAACAGCAAACAGTTAAGTAGCAATATAAATATTCTAGGGGAGTGAGCGCGCGCACGGTGGGAATATAGATGAGGCTGGTAAACAGGATAACTGTGATGGAAAGTATAAAAGTATTCCAAAGGGTTTAGCCAAGATGAGTCTGTATTGCGTATAGGAGACCAGACAATGACTGAGAGTGACTACGTTTACAAGCTGTCAATATTCGGGTTATGGTCGGGTTAAGGTCACTATTCGGGTTTCTGAAACATTCGGAATAACCCGTTTACATGCGTGAGCAGAGAGAGTTACTCCTGTATACATGGAATTTGTAATCAATTGGCAATATCCCGATGTAAACGGCGACGCGCGGTTAGCGCCTGGACGTACGGACAACCTTAAGACGCAATATGCGTCGTTTCCGATTCTTCTTCCTGTATCCAAAGATGACAACAACAGCAGCAGCACGCAGATAATGAATAGTTTTGGTTTTCACCAAAACTAATCAAGAAATTGGTTTCCTCCTAGCTCCAAAAGTATGGTGCTGTGCTGCATCTCGCCATGTTTACCTCTACTTCTTGTTTACTTCCGGTATACTGCACGCGGGTTTTTGATGGTGCATACAAGAAGTTCCTCTACTCAAAAGACCAAGATTCCTTGCGAATCGAACATGCGCAGAACACAAATCAATGTTCATTTTGATGGGGACATGCCGATACGCGTTTACATGACCAAAATATTCGGGATAGAAAAGGGGTACCCCAGGGATAATATTCAGGTTTTTAAAAAACGGTATATGAGCATATTCGGGTTTTTGCAGGTGTTTACATGACCGTGCGCGACCGGGTTATTGCTAATATTCCGGTTTTGGACGGGTTATTGGCTGCATGTAAACGTAGTCAGTGTCTTTATATTGGTGTGGTAATGAAGGACAGGTGCAGGTGATCATTAATTAAAGCATAACTGAAGGTGATCAATGAGCAAGGGAACTATGACAGAGAGAAAAAACACGGGAAATGTGACAAGTATAAATTTAGAGTGTATTTTTGTAACTATGAGGTGTCTAGTGTCATCATCATTTTGGTTTGTGTGCTGGAGCTCACAGATGAACAAATAACATTTGTGATACAGTGCGTCATCTCTTTGACATTTATATAGTGCTTTTCCCCCACTCAAATTGGTTTATAAAGATGAAGAGAATGAGCTACTTTTATGAGTTCACAAGAATGGCCACTTTAACAAGTTCATGGGTGCACATTATTAGGATGAGAAACAGCTGGGATTTTAATATCCAGAGACAGTGTAACCTCAGTTTATTATTTCATGGATGGAGAACATTTTGTTTCAAATCACAATATCTCAAGTGTTCAGCAGTCCTTTTCCCAATTCAAACTATTTATACATAAAATTCCATGACAAACATAATCTGTAACATATCTTTATCTTCATTAACACTTATGACCCCATTTTAGACAAAATTATGTGGAGATTCATTATGTACAAAAAAACAATGAAAACCTCATAAAAGTGTTCTGAAAAGCATAATTACAGCTTACTCTGAATAAATATTTATTAGAGGTGTTTAGGGGCTTGAAGGATTTATTTTGCTGGAGGCACTGGCTTAGCTTCCAAACAAGAGGAAAAAAGAGATTTGACTTTAATTAGCAGCCACTGCCCCTCTATAAATGGAAATTTCATCAAGGCTTATTTGGAAAAAAGCCTCGGCCTTCAAAAACAAACCAAAAAAGGCATGCATGTGAATGCAATTTCCAGCAGTATGAACTGAATGTGTTTTTTCACATTCAGTTCTTTATTATAATTATCAGTGGGTCAGAAAAGCACTGGAGCCAAACAAAAGGCCCATCTGAAATATCAGGACATAAATGTTCTAACTAAACCAGCTCATTCATTAATACGTCATCCTGGTAAAATCATGCACAAAAAACACTGTAGCTGTAACTACTGGGAAGAGGACAGATGTGATTGTTGTTTTCTCTTGTTGATTCTACGCTCCCATATTGCTTTTCTGACTACTGTGTTTCCCTGCTTCATCTTTGCAATGGCAGATCATTTTCTCTGCATGAATTTTCAAGACGAAAATGATCCTACATCCTTCATGGCAGTTTCTCTTCAGTTTGAGTGTGACATGCATGTATATGATTTGACCTTTTCTCATACTGATTTTATTGGTGTTTGGAGATCCTCTTTGCCAGCGTTTAAGCCTCCAGATCTGTTAGTTGTCTGTAAGACAGAACATCAGCTGTGGCCGATCCGTAGCCTGAGGAACACGCAGACCCACATCTCCACCGCTCACACACTAGATGAATAGAGCAGAGCTGGCAGATTATTAGTTTCCCCACATAAATGTCAGTGGAAGAGATTTAATGAGCATTCTTATGTGTATTCTCATTTGTGTGCCCTGCTTTATGATTTGACAAAACATGTTGTGTCAGTTTTCTATTAGTTTTTGTGTTTTATACTGTAATGCATCTGGGTGCTGATGTTGATTTTCAGGACTGCACTGCAACAAGTTTAACATGCTCAAATAATTTGAGTAAATTAATTGCCTCAAGGTAATTACTGTAATCGAATATGGTCCTCACAATGAACTCTTTTTGCTTAAACTAAAAAAAAAACATTTGTATATTTGCAGTTAATACTAAGTAATGCAATTAAAAAATACATAATTTTAATAGAATTGACTATAAACAGTGAAAGATCAGTCTTGAGGCGGTACAGAGTTCCCTTTCAAAGTGTAAATCAACACTGCATTATGGGGAACGCGTGACCGGTGTCTGAAGCACGTGTGTAAACACCAATAAATCACTGGCAGAAAATCAAGTACACGTCATGAACCTGTTTGTCTTCAGGAGACGCTTGTTTTTATGCACATGTCAGACGATCAGTACTGGTGAAGCACACTCGACTGATCATTATGATGCATGCGTGAGACGGACTGAAAGAGACGGTACGCTTTGTTCGTCCTCGACTCTCACCCGAGGGCTGTTAGTCAACAGTCCATTTAATTCCACAATTATTTTTGAAGTTTCCAGACAATAAATAACATATTGCTGTCAATTTAGAATGAAATGAAGACGCTTTTTAGAATCTCTCTTTTAAAGATTATACATGGTATACAATTTCTGTAAAACACTCTTATTTGGTGTTGTGGTATGTATATGTCCTTTCATGCAGAAGTAATCATACAGACAGCACATGTTTACAGGCTAGAATGACATTTACATTTGCTCTCAATTATTTAGCAGACGCTTTAATCCGGAGACTCTTGACAGTATATTTTGTAAAGTTTATTCTCACATCACTATCGCTTGTTTCCTGTGCCTCTTCTCTCAGCCTGTGTTTTTCCTGAAAGCCACTTTAAATGCCAAGCTGTGCATGGCTGCATCTTCTCTACTGTAATGACCAAAGAAAGCCTGATCCCACAGCGCTCCGAACGCCGGGCCACAGGCTCACTTCACCCACACAACTGAACGTCTGTGTTTCTCACACACTACTAGGGATGGGTCACAATCTTCGAATAGTCGAACTGCGAAACTAGAAACGAATATCCACCCTCCGTTTTTAATAATAACATTGTGCACACAACATCGTTTTGTTGTAAATGAGGCCAAACCACAGGGAAACATCTGCGTTTATCCTTCGTGTGAAAGGGGCATGATTGTTAATAGTAGGGCTGTAACGATACGCGATATAAAATCGAAATCGCGATCCTCAGGTCCACGATCCGGTGTCGCGATGTGAGAAGGGAGAATCGCGATTCGCGACACACCCCTTCCAACTCCCAGAGTTATCCTTCCCGTCCAGATCCAACGCTACCACATCTTTAAATTACTATTAGTATTATTTGAAGTTAACATTATAAAATACGTAGACCTACATCTCAAAACTAGTTGAGGATATACATTCTCAGAAAATGCATTTAATACCAATATATTGACACTTCTGTTTATATATCCATAGCCTACTCCCTTAATAAAGTCCAGTACAGAGTCCAGACATTAGGAAAATATAAGTCTACACATGCATTTTATATTTAATATGAGGGAAATACAATATGCTCGCGTCTCCTCCCAGAACATGTTGAAATGCTCATTTTTTTGTACAAGAATATGACACATGCCTAAGCGTTATACTGATTGAAACAATTTAAAAATAGGTTATGGCCGGTAAGGCAGGTTCTCATAAAATAATTATGACATGTAGCCTATCCTAATGCATTTATTTTATTTTTTGATCTGGGCGATGCAGAAACAGACTGTCGTCCTTATTGTTTTTTTTCTTCTTCCAATTAGCCTACTATGTACAAAAAAACTACGAGAACATGTTCCTTGTTCAGTTAATAAACAGTTTATTTGATGACAGACCGCTAAAGATGAAATTGGCCTCGCTTTCGGTCATTGTGAGTGTGTGTTTTTTTTACAAATTTTTTTTCCGATTTTCTAACGATATTCGACTTTTTCTCCTCGATTTTCGCGTGGCATTTTTGGCAGATATTCACATCCCTACACACTACCAATGTGTGTTTTACATAAGACAACTCGAACCCTGGGTTACCAACAACGTTAGCGCAAGTTGTACAGTACAAGACGGGAGCAGCTTCATGAATGTTAACATGTATATGAAACACTGAAAGTACACAAAACCATCTTTAAAAAAAAAACAATTTATTCAAAGTCTTGTATAGCAAGTATTGCACGTTCTTGAAACAACGTTAGAATTGAACAAACCAGCAGTCCTGATTCTCTCTTCAGTGTGCTCAGCCGTCACAGATATCTGGCCCACAGAAGCTCTGTAAGCTGGGTTTGGGGCTTCCTGGGCCTCATGGGTAGTGCAACGTATCCGCGGCTCAGGATTCAGACCAGCCCTTGATTGAACCGAGACACATATGAGGCTATCACTTCCATCTTGTCTGGCTTTTCCAACTGGGCAGAGAGATCGTCAGGGATGGAGATCTTCTGCACCTCGGCCTCATATGGACCAGGGTCCTCCAACACCTTCTCAAAGGTGAAGTCCATCAGTTCATCAACATAATCTGTAATAAATTTTTTTTTTTAAAAACGTGACTACATACTTCTTGCAATTGGTTAATGCCCTAGTCGGCCTTTTGCACATTTAAATTCAGTGCATTTTATATTATGTTGTACAAGGTCTCTTTGCTAGTTTTCTTGGCTTGTTTTTACAATAAAAGCTTGTAAAACTTACTGTATGTTGGATCTACTTTCACTGGCTTCATGGAAAACTCTCCCTTCTTGGACTTGGGTAAGTTCAATCTGTATAGCAGCTCACCAGTTGAAGATGTTGCTTGGGGACGCCCAGCGTTTTCGTTGAAGTGCATGGCAGCCAGGTAGAGTCTTAGGAAGAACATTAACACTAGTGTAACTCTTGAATACAATGTATGAATTTCAGTACGGCAACAATGATGGTGTATGTACCTGCACAACTTTCCAAGAAAAGGAAATACCGCGTTCTTAGGCACAAAGCGTAAAACACTGCTGTGAAAAGCCTCCAGCGACGAGGTCTGGTGGTGAGGGCTCATCTTCTCCACATCTTTTAAGATCCTCTTATTGGTCAAGGCCTTCTCTACTTTGATGTACTCCTCTGTTCCTATGAAAACATGAGTGATACCACATATTAAATGTGTTGAACACAGAATCACTGTACATATGAGTCAGTGGTAATGCTTAAAAACTTTCCTATCATCTAAAAAAATCTATAAGCACAACCAGACAGAAGTTTGGAAAAATGTGATGGTGTATATAGTCTGTATGAAGAGAGTCCACTCAACCTTTACATTTAGTACAACTAGTAATAACACGGACCTTCTTTCAACCATTTCCTTTTGTCCCTTGATGTTCGTGGTGCATGCAAACACTGGGGGAAAGCAGGGTCTTCGTGGACGTGGACATCTCGGATATGATTTAGGATAGACGTCCACTTTGCCACCCTCTCTGGCCCTGATGTTGATGAAGCTGCGGTCCAGTACATGTGGTTTTTTATACTATGAATCCACTTCTTCAGTACGTCACAGTCCTTGTTCTTTGCGATCAGGACCAACTTTTTGGACAGTCCTAACAATACAAAGTGTATTTCAGTTATGCAAATATACAGTGTCAGGTGTTTTCTGCACACTTTTCAAAGTCAAATTTAAAGCAGCACTCAGTAGGAATTCCGTTTTTGTCAAACAGCGACCCCTAGAGTCGCTGTGGAGTACTTGTACTGTCGTGAATAGCACTCATGCAGAGATGTCTCTGCACTCACGGCCTTATCCCCTTAATAAGGTATGGCCCCTTTAAGAGCTGTGCGCGCCCTGTTTAACTGTCGGCAGTCTGTATTGTATGTGCGCCTCGAACACCACATGTATACGGCGCCGGGTTATTTCTGTTTGATGCTCATTTTATCAGAATTTTATCAGATCTGTTTTTTGCCGTAAAGCAATTCGTTACATCGCGAGACCTGATATCACGCGACACTTCCTGATGCTGCGGCCGGCGGGCCGCCGGCTCAAAGTTGCAAGTGTGATTTTGCGGCTCACAGGCACCAGGGGGGTGCGAAACGACCACCATTCAACACGAAACCAGTAATATAAACATTACAATGACTCCAAAGCTGTTCTGTTAAGGTAAAAAGTTACTTAGTTCACCTTTAAGGCTTTTTAAGAGCTTTTTAAGACCCGAAGAAATCAAAATGAATACCTTACATTAAAGGTGTGCAATATTGACAAAAATATGTCTCTATATTTTCAAAGTTTTGTTGATAATTAGATGATATTTTACTGATTGTGTTTTTGTGCTGGTACCATGGCCTGTTGACAGCTGACTCATGAAGATATTTATATTTTTCATATTCTATGCAGTGGTCAGTTCACAGCAGTGACAGAAATTATTTATTTTTTATTAATGGGCAATATTTGCAACCTTAAATTGATTTCCAGGGGCATTTTCACCTATATATGGATTTGTTTTTATTTTTATTTGAGAGGTATGCATCACCTTTTATGTCAAATTCTAACATTCAAATTAAATTATATTAGAATAGTAACACAATACCACTGTTACCAGTTAAATGAAATCATTAAATCAAAATCCATCTTGCAGTGCAGAGACACAGAAGTGGCATCAGATCTGGCATTAATATATTTACACTCCATTTACAATTGCATAAATAAAGCTATGAGACTTTTTTTTCTTTTGTTCAATATTTAAATATGAACTGATTTCTAATTTTAACATTTAAATTTAAGGGTCCTTTAAATGTGAAACTCGTCTGTGATCATTTACAATACAATGTCATCAACCAAACAAACTTTTCACAAGTGAACAGTGTCCCTCTTGTACTGGTGTTGTTCCCCTTATAAAGATTTTTTTAAAAGAGGACGGCATACCCTTTTCTATACGCCAAACATCGCTGTAGTGCTTGATCCTGGTCTCCTTCAGGAATTTCTGAATTTGCGGATGACGGTCGGTCACAATACTATCCAAAGTAACACCACGTTCCTCCAAAAGAGCAAGGCTTCTCTTCAGACCCTCCGTCTCCATATGGCAACTCCCAGCGACTTCATTGCTCTGATTTAATAGGAAAAAAAAAAAGTGTAGTTCAAAATGTTAGCAAAACACACTCAGGAATTTCAGTGCCATCTCTTCAATTACATTCATTCCATGACAATTTGACCCATCTCAGTGTTTTCCCTTCAGTTTTGATAGAACCGACTCCCATGCACACCCTTACACTGGACTCCCATGCACACCCAAACCGTTCCTCCTTACTACCAACGGCACCGCTATTCCTCTAATTATATTTCTCCCAGCTGACCCCCCACTCACCTGAACCAGCTGAAGATCAATAATCATGTTGTTACGCAGGTCCATCATTGTGTAGCTGCCGTATTTTGCAGAATGACCTTTGCAAATGAAATAAATCTGTTAATTTTACAAGTTGCTTTCCCATTATTATACAATGAAAGCTCCATTGAGAACTACACACCTGGCGAGTCAGCCCTCATGTCCCCAGCTAGGATGACGCTCTGCTGTTGGCTAATAAGCCGCGCGAGCGTGGCGTCCTGCGTCGTCCTCCACCTGGACACGATGGCAGGCTCGATGAATCTCCGCGCTAGTCTTCCAAAGGTGCTGTTCTTGTACAGCTGTAGTTTCATTGCCTGGAAGATCTGAGGTCAGACAGGATAAGATATATTAATTTAACACCATGATCTGTATAAAATATTAGTGGTGCAGTCAAAAACCTGCTGAGTCCCAATTCACATACTATCTGTCCTAAATAGTATTCGAAAATAGAATTAGTACGTCCCAAATGGTAGTATGTTGAAATGAGCCGGATGGTCTACTATTTCCGGTCAGATTCCGAAGTGCAGATCAGCGCATTCTGACCGCTAATATTACCCACAACCCATCGGCGCTGGAAACGACACATGGAGGACGTGCGAGTCCGGCGGTTATGTAGAGAGGTTTAGATAAAGGGGTTTGAGTGATTAATTATCAGTATCTAACCTGACGAAAATTTATTTATTCAATGTTGTCTACATTTTATTGCATCTGCAGCAGCATTGTGAACTTTTGTAAAGATACATTTAGCCATGAACTTTTAAATGCATCATTATATTGAAATTGCACACACACGAGGAGAGTCTCCGCATGAAAGACCCGCGACTGGCAGATCAACATTTCTCTCCGAAACAGTAGGAAATTAAATTAGATTGAATGGAGGATTTTTACGGTGACATGATGATTGACAGGGCGGTTTACGTGACATGATGATTGACAGGGCGGTTTATGGTGACAGGATGATTGACAGGGCAGTTTATGGTGACATGATGATTGACAGGGCGGTTTATGGTGACATGATGATTGACAGGGCGGTTTATGGTGACAGGATGATTGACAGGGCAGTTTATGGTGACAGGATGATTGACAGGGCAGTTTACGGTGACATGATGATTGACAGGGCGGTTTATGGTGACAGGATGATTGACAGGGCAGTTTACGGTGACATGATGATTGACAGGGCAGTTTACAGTGACAGGATGATTGACAGGGCAGTTTATGGTGACATGATGATTGACAGGGCGGTTTATGGTGACAGGATGATTGACAGGGCAGTTTATGGTGACAGGATGATTGACAGGGCGGTTTATGGTGACATGATGATTGACAGGGCGGTTTATGGTGACAGGATGATTGACAGGGCAGTTTATGGTGACATGATGATTGACAGGGCGGTTTATGGTGACAGGATGATTGACAGGGCAGTTTATGGTGACATGATGATTGACAGGGCGGTTTATGGTGACAGGATGATTGACAGGGCGGTTTATGGTGACAGGATGATTGACAGGGCAGTTTACGGTGACATGATGATTGACAGGGCGGTTTACAGTGACATGATGATTGACAGGGCGGTTTACAGCGACAGGATGATTGACAGGGCGGTTTACGGTGACATGATGATTGACAGGGTGGTTTACAGTGACATGATGATTGACAGGACGGTTTACAGTGACAGGATGATTGACAGGGCGGTTTACGGTGACATGATGATTGACAGGGCGGTTTACAGTGACAGGATGATTGACAGGGTGGTTTACGGTGACATGATGATTGACAGGATGGTTTACAGTGACAGGATGATTGACAGGGCGGTTTACGGTGACATGATGATTGACAGGGCGGTTTACAGTGACAGGATGATTGACAGGGTGGTTTACGGTGACATGATGATTGACAGGACGGTTTACAGTGACAGGATGATTGACAGGACGGTTTACAGTGACATGATGATTGACAGGGCGGTTTACAGTGACAGGATGATTGACAGGGTGGTTTACAGTGACATGATGATTGACAGGGTGGTTTACAGTGACATGATGATTGACAGGACGGTTTACAGTGACATGATGATTGACAGGGTGGTTTACAGTGACATGATGATTGACAGGACGGTTTACAGTGACATGATGATTGACAGGGCGGTTTACAGTGACAGGATGATTGACAGGGTGGTTTACGGTGACATGATGATTGACAGGATGGTTTACAGTGACAGGATGATTGACAGGGCGGTTTAAGTAGGCAAATTGGGACGCAGCCATCGATTCACTATGAATCGCAATTCATATTCCATCTTCTGATTTGTATCGATTAAAAAAAATCGCTTTTCTAAAGTGTTGGACTTCTTTAACTTCGCAGTACTAACAGTTTCTTAGTTATTGACGTTAATCACAATAAGCCGTGAACAAGGACTCGATGCGGTGCTCGCGCTGCTGATGGACACACAGCTGATGCACGCGCACAGATGCCGCCGAAATCAGTTCTCCTTCACAGCTACACACACAATTATGTCATATGACGTATATCGTGTGGACTGTAGTATTCAATGTAAACAGAGTCTGTTATGTCCTACGGTTATGTCCTACGGTTATGTCCTACGCAAGCGAAAAGAAATCGGATGTGTAACTATATCTGTGCATTCATTTTTAAAGGGACAGCAGTTGCCATACGTTTCATTAATGTTAATAATTTATTTTATTTTTTTAAAATCTATGAATCAATTTATATTTAACTAATACAATGAAGATTATACATAGTGTTTTATTTTTTTACATTTGATTATTCAATTTTGATAGTAGGGCGGCAGTTAAATAAACCTATGCTACGGTACATAAATAAACTTTTGAAATATAAATTGTTTTTCAATTTGTATATTTTTTCTATTGTATTTGTCCTACAGTTTGTAATTTGCTTCTTTGTTCCAATTTTTAGTAAAAAATAAAATAACATTTTCTACCTTGCTTTTATTACAGAAGACTGTGTGTAATGATTGTAGTCAGCTTAAAGGACATTTGTTTTATAATATTGGGTTGACTAAAACAGGAAGAAAAACTAAATACATTTCAAGGATCACATTTAATTCAGTAGGATCTTTTTTCTTCTAGAGCTATTGAACTGTCTACTGCAGTCAAATAAGAAAAGTAACACAAAACAGTAAACTATACTCAAATCTATGCGGATATCGAATTGAAATTTTATTCAAAATCGAGAATCGTGACCAAGAATCTATTTGAAATGAATCCTGAGGTACCAAAAGATTCCCACCCGTATAAAATATAGCAGCATTATTTGTATGTATCTGTCATTTAACCTGTAGCCGCTGAGAGGCTGAGCAGCAGGAAAGATCTGTGACGCGTTTCCATTAGGGATGCACCGAATATTCGGCCACCGAAAGACTTATCACCGAAACAATACGGCCGGAATGTTGTGAAACCGCGACCTGCACGTGCTTGTCTGAAGTAACATGTCTGCGGTGTGGACGTACTTCAGGGGGCTTTCACACTGACAGTTTAGTTCGGAACGGGGCACGGACCACGGTTCGCATGAAACACCCGAGACTAGTTCGGTTGCTCCCGATTCCCGAACCGTGGCGCGGCTCGCGTGAATGTGCAAACAACACGGACTCGGGTGCGCACTTGTTCAGGAAGTAAAGTGATTTGCGCATAGGTTTTAGCTTTTTGTGATGTATTCAGTTAAATAAAACACTTGTATGGGATGATAGTGTTGATGAATTACGAGCGAGAGTGAGCCGGCAGTGTATTCGCGCATTGCGCATGGAATCAGGGCAACGAATGTGGAAATCCACTGTCTCCTCAGAAGAGTCCGTTTGCAAGCAGAAGGACACCTTATGGACACACACAGAGTAAACCTGTATTGTTCACTCAACTGCACATAAAAGCAGCAAATTAATAAAAAGCACAATATATTGACCCATATGTTCTGTTTTCTATCATGCGCCGTGCACGTTTGCGATGACGTAATATAGGCTACACGCAAACGCATCAGGGTTCAATAGAATCAATAGATAGATATCTACAGTTAACATATGGGCTATGGCAGTCTTTGTTTTGATACACTATTATGTTGAAGGCTTACAGAGAAAATATTGTTGTATCTTAAGCAGACTTTGCACTTGTTCTGAATGCATTTTCTTGTAGTAGTCCTACAGAGAAAAATGAAAATGCACTAGACCTAAATTCACTTTGTTTTTATGAGAGAACATTTAATTTTGCACTAAAGTCTGCAGGCCAGTAGGCCTTTACATTATTATTTAATGTACATATGAGTGGGGTCAAGTTAAACATTTTAGTTAGAATTTTATTTTATACTGTGCATTGTTGCAATGTGCTAAATAAATATTTGCATAATTTGTAATTGATTTATTCTTTGAAACTTTAATATTAATTTATGCCATTGCAATGCCTTGAATTTAGTACACAGTCATTGCCATAAATGCAATGGTGTTAATAATTGGCATAATTTCTTTCGGTTTTCGGCCTTGATTTCCTCTTTTTCGGTTTTCAGTTTCGGACAAGAATTTTCATTTCGGTGCATCCCTAGTTTCCATGTATTTAAAAGTCAAGAACGTTTATTGACATGATGTAACAGACAATCCATGCGCAAAAACAATTGATGATGAGAAACGTAGCCTACTGTATCAATGTATAAAACGTTTACACAATGTGAACAAAACAGGAAACACTAGCAGGTAAAAACCCACCTATACCCATGTGACCAAACCACCGGGAAATGCACGTGCCAAATACAAAATAAAAGTTCACACCATCAGCGACACGATCCCATTAATTTCAATGGAGCGCTAGCGACTTCCGGCGACACGAGCGACAGTAACCGCTGGTGATAGAATGTGGGCGTGTCAAGTGACAAAAGTTAAGAAATTTAAATTTTATGCAAATGAGAAGCAATTTTCATGAGCGACAACCAATAGGAAGGGAGGCTTTCAGTGGAGCTCCCGTCACCGTCTCGAGTGCAGGACAGAAGAGTTCGAGGGCCATTTCACTTTTACAAGATTTGACTGCAACCACAAACATGGATATAATAAAATGATGCATGGAAAAGAAACTGTCGACGGTCTCTGTGAGTTTTAATTCATGAATACATTTATAGTTCGAGTGTTGTAGTTTTATGATGCAAGTTTAGCACTGCTGCAGTTCATTCTACAGTTTCCCCTGCGTTACGTGGACTATTAGGGACAAGAAAATTGATTATTTGTCAAATTTGAATGACGTTTTAGTAATTTATGACAGAGTGTTTGGAAGTTTTCCTCTCTGTCCTGCAGTTGCCACGCCCATTTTTCTCTGCCACTTAGTTCCCCATGCAGCTCACCACACCTTCAACTAATTAGCCTCAATCAGCCACAGACTTCATTAGACAGCACACACACACACATACATGAACCCATATCTAATAAAGACATTGTATAATTAAAGTGACTGGACAGGACTGTTCTTACCGACACCTCCACTGGTCTCAAGCCAGCCACCTATACATCCCTCATTCAAACCTCCTTTTCAACGAGTTTAATTTGTTGATTGATCGATTGTTAATTTAGTAAATGATTTAATCCACTGAACACTGCTGTGCAGATATAAAAACACTCTCTTTATGCCCAATTCCTAGTCAAATTAAAATTATATAGTTGTTAGGGGTGTAACGATACGCGTATTCGTATCGAACCGTTCGGTACGAGGCTTTCGGTTCGGTTTTCGGTACGCATTTTCAAACCGAACGGTTCGTTGGACCATTTTTCCTGCCGACCAAAATTTCGTTATTTTAATGTAGGCGCGCACTCGAGATACTGGTGCGACCACAACATTGCCCAACATCAAAGGGAAAATGTAATGTAAGCGGAACGAAACTGAGCTGCTCGTTATTGTGTGGTTGAGTTTGGACCAATGCAGCGCGAGCCGATCTCTGTTACTACACAGCGCTGAGACATCCAGTAAAGAAAGCATTTGAATTCGCTATTGAACTTGAAGTAATAACATGGCTGCGAGATCTAGTGAGAAACATTCACATTTCTCCGTTATTAACGGATCAAACCGCGCTGACGTGGAAACCAGGAAGAAACATTGTGCCATGAATGAACTATTCAGCAACATTCACCATGGATTTACTGTAGTAACACTCACTGTAACCATGGAGGTTTAGCAGGAATAGTAGGCTCTAATGCTTTCAAGTAACATTACGTCGGTTTTATTTTGACATTATGAATACAATTGCTGCCCTCAAATGTTAATCTGAACTAAAATAAACCTTTGTTTATAACTAGGCCTACTACAATATAACACTTCATTTTGTCCAAGGAGCTGTTTTGTTTTATATGCTCCTAAGAAAAGTCAAGTATAGCTCCATCATTGCTCAAAGTAAAAAAAAATATATATCATACTTTATGATGTTAGTTTTAATAAAAATATAAATAAAATAAAAAAAATAAAGGAAATTTCTCTGGCAATTCTTTCTTTTTGCTGCATTGAAAACTTACCGAACCGAACCGTGGCACAAGTGTATTGTATCGAACCGAACCGTGAATTTTGTGAACCGTTACACCCCTAATAGTTGTATATATCACTTGTGATGGTATTTTGTATAGATGTGGCCAGGCGTGCATTCTACCAATAACATTAGAGCGACAGCACTACGAACGACATGCAGCGACAGTCGCTGGCGGTGTGAACAGGGCTTTACATGGTACATTGAAATATTCTATACACAGTTGAGTGTTTGTCATTACCTTTTCAAGTGTGAAGAAAGAGGCACCTGAAGTATAAACCGCGGCAGTGAGCTGAAGGTTCCCGGCAGGAATGGACCCAATGATCGGTTGACTGTCCCACGTCCTGGAGAAATCACAATGTGGGCAGTTCTGCTCCACTCGGAGGAACGTGCCCACGGTCCGGGTCTTCGGGCTCGAAGCTCGGCGACACCTCGGGCACTCCTTAAACAGCTCCAGTAGACAGTTCTCATACACAATGTACTTTGATATCTTGTGGATCGGACTGGACGGCTCCGTTCTATCAGAACTGAAAATATTTCACAGGAAAATAATCAATTCACACTCTGTTCGAGCTGAAATAAATAAAAGATTTGCAGGATCATAAGATGATTGTGACAAATATCATGTAACTCACGTCACAGCTGTGGATTGGGTCGAAGTGAGCGAGTGTAGAGGATCATAAGTGACATCATGTGGATCTTTAATGATCATAGACGAGCCCCCTTCAGAAAGCTGCTCCTCGTCCAGGTGCCAGCGGGGTCTCTTGCGTGCCGGAGCTCTGACCGCCGAGGGGTCGACGGCCACATCGGGGCAGGACACAGTGGCACCTTCGATCATACAAAACAGGCATTCAGTGTCATCTTAGGAATTGCAAATTAAAAGAAATGAAAAGCCATTTTAAACTACAACTGAACCATAAAGACAGACAACAGTAAATTGCATACATATAAACTAACTGCAGGAAAAGACAATACAATTGAACTTAATACAATAAAAAAACGTTTTTAAAAACAAAAAAAAACACACATTTGACTCAATATTAACACACTCTCTCACTCTCTTATATATATATATACATAAGATACTTCTGCTGCGCTGGTCTAACTGAAACGGGTCACGACATTTGCATATTGTTGCGGAAAACGCGTGTATGCTAGAGATATAACCGACGCCTATTTTTCACACGACACGCAAGCGTGTTGGAAGCGTTTCCAGGAAAACTAGAATAGGAAAAGATGTTTATATGTCATTTTGTACACGAATACATATTAATAAATTACATTTTGATGTTTGAAAGTCTAGGTTTTGACAAATTCAGATATAAATGTCATTAAAAATAAATTAAAAATAATAAATCAATTTTCAAATATTGCACCTGTAACTAAATATTCTGTAGTCTATTTTGCCGTCAATACTGCTGACAGTGTCTTTATCAGTAGGCTTTATATTTATGCTTATCATGAAGTCAAAGAGTATAGAAGTACCAAGAGGTGAAACTCCGTTGCAGTTTTGACAACAATCGCTAGATGGCACTACTGTCGCCATTTTGGACTGAACCAACGGCTTTACCGTTAGCACAACTATACAGCATTAAAGGATTAGTTCACTTTAAAAAAAAACTTTTGCTGATAATTTACTCCCCCCATGTCATCCAAGATGTCCATGTCTTTCTTTCTTCAGCTGAAAATAAATGAAGGTTTTTGATGAAAACACTCGATGAATAAGGGTCTTATCTAGACAAACCATCGGCATTTCACAAATACACAAAAAAGGTTTAAGTTTTATAAGCACAAATGCTGGCCTTGCTCTGTTCTGTGATGCGCGTTCGTGACTCACGTAATACGCAATTACGTTGAAAAGGTCACGCGTCGGCAGAAGTACCGAGTCAGTGTTTACGAATGTGACGAAGGAGGACCATATACACATATTCAAATGTCTTTGTGTCAGTTTATCGTTTAAATGCCTATTTCGTGTGCGTATCCTGGGTGTTTTAATATTAAAAAGGCTAAAAGAACATTTTCGTCAGGACAGAAGCGTGACCTTTTCAACGTAATTGCGTATTACGTGAGTCACGAACGCGCATCACAGAACAGAGCAAGGCCAGCATTTGTGCTTATAACACTTAAACTGTTTTATTTATTTGTGAAATGCCGATGGTTTGTCTAGATAAGACCCTTATTCATCGTCTGGTGTCGTTTAAAGCCCTTTGAAGCTGCACTGAAACTGTCATTTGGACCTTGAACCGTTTGGGTCCTGTTGAAGTCCATTATATGGAGAAAAATCCTGGAATGTTTTCATCAAAAACCTTCATTTCTTTTCGACTGAAGAAAGAAAGACATGGACATCTTGGATGACATGGGGGGAGTAAATTATCAGCAAAAGTTTTTATAAAAGTGAACTAATCCTTTAACATGTCACTCTGGAAATAATTGGAAACAAAGAAAACAGTGTTCTCCCATTAACTGCAACAACTACCAGTGTACAACCAATCAACTAGCATTTCATAGATTCCCCAAAGATCCAGAGAGCTAAAGTAGAAAAGGTTTTTATTAACGTTAAAGGAAGCTATTAAATGGCGGCATGGAGGTGTACAACAGTGAGTGCAGGGAAGTCGTGTGTGACAAGGAAAAGTGCAAAAACACTCTTACATGGTGAAACTCTTCAATAGAGTCAGAATCCATCATATATTACGGACCCAAAATCAACAACTCTCACAGCCCAAACAGAAGCGCAACAGAAAGGTTTTAAAGCCAAGTCGTCTGTGAATCTGTACATTAACTCTCTCTTTCTGTATCAAATGTAACATGTGTTGTACAAAGTTTTTATCAGTCAAGATTAATTAAACTATAATAAAACTAAAGACCAAAACATATAGAACAGCTAATATACTTACCACTGTCATTCTATTTGTAGTAAATGTGCACTTTACATGCACAATGTTTGATTTGTTGTGTGTAATGCAGGCAGAAATTGTTACCATCACCAATTTTATTACTGTTAATTTTGTGATTATCTTCTATTAATATATATTCTCTCTTGACTAATGTGTTTTCCCTTTCACCTACTCACTGTTCATTGTGTTTGGGCTTTTTCAAGGAATTTGTCAATCATTTCATGAGGAACGTGGGCTGTTGTTACTGTGCATGAAAACAGGAGTTATCCCCAAAAGTTATTGGGGTAAATAAATAGCCCATTTGACAGCTTCATGCTCGATGACACAATTATTTAATTATAAACAGATCCATAAGCATTATTTTGTTGTACATTATTCAACACGCCGTTTTAGTTCAGGCTATAGAGATATTAAACACTAGAAACTACTATTTAGTTCCTTTAACAGCTTTTGAATTGGAACCGGTATCGTTCAATTCTATGACGGCTGTGTTGTTCAGTCCAGGAGCACATCTTACAAAATCCGAAAAATAGGGAAGTGGGCTGTTTATTTCAATAACATTTACAAATTTCGTGTAGCTTTAAAGCGTCTATATTTAGCCTACCTGATGTTGGACCGTCACTCAGAACACACACTACGTTGTTACTGTAGCCTATCCTATCTTTATATACTCATGAGGCCCAGGATGTTTTTTTTTCAAAAAATTTGTTTGATATTTTTTTCCATGTAATCACATTGTTAAGAGCATAAGAAACAAATGAAACAACAAAAAAATATATTTTATTCATATACTATGCTATGACCTCTGTAATGGACACCAGGACTCGATTGTTTAACAAATAAAATGAAATGAAATTATATGTAGCCTATAGGCAAAAATAATGGCATAAAATTTTTTTTTTTTAAAACATTCATATCTGGATTTATGTCAAAATGACAAACATTTTCCTATTCTATTTTGCCTGGAAACGCTTCCAACATGCTTGCGTGTCGCGTGAAAAATATTCTAGCATGCGCGCGTTTTCCGGAGACGTGCGTGTCATGCAGGCAGTGTGCAAGCTCTAACCTGTTAACATATGGCGCTCGAAATGTTCCATCCGGCGACGAGACTGACAAGCACGACAGATAACACTCGTGTATACGTGCGTGTACGTCTCCATTTGTTTTATATGGAGACGTACACGCAAATATCAGGTCACGTATACACGTCAATAACGCGTAGCTGTTGATCTATGCAGACGTCACGGCGGCGTCACGTTAGAAGTTAACGTGTGGACGTCTGGAGCTATCTATTTTTCCTTATTTTCTCATGCATTATTTTGGCACATTTGATTTCTATAATGCTGAATGTCTGTTAATGTACCATACATTTGGTATCCCAATGATAGATGTAACTTTTATAAAAGTTTACTGTCATGTATTTTGATTAGGCTATATACGATCTTCTGAGAGACAAATAAAATGGGCTAGTAAAGTTCAGAAAAGGTGGGTCTTATATATTTGTTGGTTTAAGATGTGTTAATGCTGTGGTCTGCATGCCTCAAGTTCACTCATAGATGCTGCATCTTGCATTAACCATTCAGAAACCATTTTAGAGCTTATTGGATTTTAAACTAAAATTAGTTAGCCTACAGCACATACATTTTCTATTTATAACGCAGCCACTTTAAATTCACATAATGTTTCACTTCTGTTTCTGGGTGACAGAAATATATATATTATATATTTTTTTTAATATAATGAAAATTAATTGCCAACTGAGACACAAAGTTGAGGAAAAATACCAAGTAAAACACAAATTTGTAAATATTTGTTTGAATGTTTCTGTGATGATCAGTTTTTAGCTTTAAAAAAAAGAATCATTAGAAATGGAGAATGCATAAAAGGTTGTGTCCAAGCCTGCGATTGTCATTTTGTGAAGTATTATTACTCATTAATAGTAGAACCGTTTTTTATTTGAATATATTTTAAAACGAATAGGTTGAACATTAACCAGTAATCTCAATAGAACAGTGCCTTGGCGCCATCTACTGGCGATTATATATTTATGTTTAGTAGTTTCATATATTTAGCCTCCTTTCATTTCAGCATTTACAACTCGGTTTAAATGAGCTTGTAAGAAGTTCATTGAACGATGTTTTATAACAGAAATTCTGAAGATAGCCAAGTAATGCATCCACTCTATAGAGCTTTGTATTATTATTGTAGCCAAACAGTAGCTTATTTCTTATTCCCATGCATGCTCGTTGCTCGTGCATAATTCATATTGTAAAATACATTCAAAGCTACTGTTGAGATTAGTTTTTTTTTTTTTTTTTATGTATACAAACCTAAATAGAATTAACTAAATATTATTCGAGGATGTTAAAGATATAGGCTAGGCCTATGTTAAATAGCTATAACAGTGATTTTCTCTGCTGAAAATTCTTCTAGCCCACACTGTTTGAACAGTGTCTCAAATAAAGACAAGTCCATCATACAATAGCTGCATAAAAATACGTGTGCTATTTTGAAATTAGCCAACGTTAAGTATTGTGTTCAGACGGGCAGACGTTCTCCACACGCATGTCACACGTGTTTAAGCTCGGTTAGGAATGGAATGACACAAAGCGAGCGCCATAGTTAACATGGGAGCCGAAATAAAAACGGGCACTACACACTGGCTGCGTGACATGCGCGTCTCGAAAACGCGCGCATGCTAGTAGGAATATAACCGACGCCTATTTTTCACGCGACACTCAAGCGTGTTGGAAGCGTTTCAAGGCAAAATAGAATAGGAAAATCTGTTTATATGTCATTTTGACACGAATACATATTAATAAATGACATTTTTATGCTTGAAAGTCTCTATGTTTTGACATAATTGCAGATATAAATGTACTAAAATAAAAAATAATAATTATCGATTATCAAATATTGCACCTGTCAATACAGAACGAAATATTATGTAGCCTATTTTGCCGTCAATATACTGCCGACGTTGTCTTTGCTGTATCAGTAAGCTATATAGGCTATTTATGTTTAACCATGTCTCGAGCTGGTGTACAAAGTCGCTTGACGTCACCCATAGGAATATAGCGGAGTGCTTCTGTCGCACGGACAAGTGGATCAGCACCGAAAGACATAGAAAACGCGACGCAACAGAAACGCGACGCAGCCAGTGTGTAGCCGAACTTTGACCCGCCCACAACATTAGAGGATGGGAAGTTCGGTCTGGACTTGATCCGTTGTGAAGCAAGTATTCCCGAACCAAAGCTGTTCGCACAATCAAATTGCCAGGGCGGCTTTATACGATGATGGACCGATGATCAACAGTGACGTAATCATCACGTCACCAAAGAGCGCTTGTGTTGAATTCTCCCGGTGTGTTTTCCCTGAAGGCTCTGATGAGCGCGCTTCTTCAGCCCGGCCTCCTTCGTCGTCTGTCCAGTTTTTAAACACGGGCATGTCGCGGTCCAGCCGTGTTATTAAGTTCTGACAGGACCGACACATGCGATAAGATTTGTTTGCTGTATTGTCGAGTTCTACTCCTAAACGGAGAACTTTTTCGTATATGCTTTTACCATTACTATTTCTCTCAAAAATTATAATCGTGTTGGTAAGTACTCCATGTAACCTCAAATTCTTTTTACAACACCGACAAAGATCGTTTACACTCATCTGCATCTTCTACATCTACTTCCCGCGTGCGTGCACTCGAGTTCTGTGTACAACTATGCGTCGCTCAACATACGTCACTTACTCGTTGCTCTGATTGGTTGTAGGTTGAGTAGGTTGACCAATTGAGTGCAGAGATATTTTCTTTCCTGGTTCGGATGAAACACGCCCCATAATCACAGCCATATGGAGCAGTATATATATATATATATATATATATATATATATATAATTAGATGTATAATAAAATAAATACAATAAAAAAGTATAATATATAAGAGCATATATATATATATGACTTTTTTAATTGAATACAAAATCTGAATACAACAAAATGTAAACAGTTATACAAATAAAATACAGGCGTGGAAGGCTCAACACAAGTAAAGAAATAATAGATACGATTTTTTTAAAAAAAAACAGGTTATTCAATGCTAACAGATTATACAATTTTATTGCATCTCAATTTTTCATTTTAGAGAGGGCATCTGAAAAGCATTTTGACTTGTTTCTGAATATAATAAACAAAGGAGGGGATTTAAAAAATGTACATGCATGTATAAAGTATTTTGCCAATAATATAATAATAAATATATATATATATTTATTAATAAAATAACCTACAACAATCATTGCTTATCCCATACTTTATATTTAAGGTGAAACCGTCTGACATCTTTATATCAGCCAGTCCTGTAATGTTCTCCAAAAGGATTTAGAGAAGTTACATGAAAATATATATATGTTCTGTATCTTCAGAGACACATTTACAAAGATGACAAGGCACATTTTCTACATTCATTTTAAATTCAGAAATGTGTTGGAAGGATATATGGCATTTAGAATCTTAAAGTGCGTCTCTTTTGCTTTATGGGGAAGAGGAAATCTGAAATAAGCTGTTCTAAAATATTTTACAGTATCGTTATCAAATGTATGATCTAATTTATGTCTTAAAATTTGACAGATTGGATGATCGCTTGTCTTATTTGTTAGTGCAAACGATTATGTTCAAATCAATATCATCAACTTAAAGCGACGGAGGGACTGCCATAATTGTTGAGTATGATAAGGAACACTTCATTAATATTTTTATACCAGAGGCAGAGGGTATTGCATTAATAACTGATAAAAGATGATTTGGATGACAGGCAAATCTGTGTTTTAGCGAGAAGGCATTCTCATCCATTAGCTCCATTACAGACAAATATTCCTAGTCCTCAGAGACTTGTTTCCATGTAAAATACATCTGTTATTCCACAAAGGAGTATTGTGGGGTGTAAAATGATGCGTGCGCGCCAGTTTCTAAAATAATAAAACGGAGTAAATCATAGGCACATTTGAGTAGAAAGTGAATTCCACCCAGTTTACATAAAGCTGAAGGCACAACTTACCCAAAGCTATCCGTGGTACATTACAACATTTGAAGCCACTTAAGCTTTAACAGAATATTCATACTCTCAAATTCAATCACATTCAAACCACCTTGTTCACATGACTTGATAATGTCAGATTTTTTTTATAATGGGTTTTGTGCTTCCAAATAAAATCATATATATATATTTTTTTATTATTTATTTTATTATAGCTGACAAGGGAGCCAAAAGCAGAGGCAGGATAAATCAATCTAGATAAGTATTAAACTCTGGAATCCCAAAATTGAGAGATCTTTCTGCAACCTTATGTGTATAATCTATTATTTTTTAACCTAATGTCTGTATTATAGCAAACTTGTACACTGTATTTATTAACAGGATTTGAAGAGTTATATCTGTTTTACTGCTTTTTAGATTTGTATTGTTCACTAATCTTATTGCTGTTTTTTTTTTTACGTAGACAATTTTAAGATCTGTCCAGGTACAACAGATGAAAAATAGCCTTTTGGCTGAATCTGGTGCATTTGCAGCAATGTTACTTAAATGTACACTGTCCCTGTTAAATAAATAAAAAATAAACCAGCAATTCAAGATTGTATTGGCTTTTTGTAACTTGTTTTGAAAATATTCCTTCATACAAACCTTCAAGTCTCTGGTAATTGAAATGCCTAAATATTTCACGGTTACTTTCACCGGAGTATTAGTATCTTGATTGGGGTGTAGTGCCATAAGCTCACATTTGTTCAAGTTCAGTTGAAGGCCTCAAGCCTTAGAGAAGGAATTAATGAGAAAAATTATTTGGGTATTGTTTTTTAAAAGTAATGTCGTGTCATCTGCTAGCTGACTGATTGCTAATGTTCTTCCAAATACATTACATTTCTTCACCGATAAATCATGACTAACCAAAGTGGACAACATATCTGTCACCAAAATGAATAAAAGAGGGGAGAGTGGCCAGCCCTGCCTTATTCCACGACTGATCGGAAATATTTGTGTAGTACCAAAAGGAAGAGAAACCGAGCTATTCATATCTTTGTAAATCATTTTTATAACACCAACCGATTGTTCACCAAAATGCTGTAGGGAATTAAAGAGAAAAACATCGAACCAGTCCAGTCCAGTTCGAACCAGTCCAGTCTAGTCCAGCTCGAGCCAGTCCAGTCCAGTTCGAGCTAGTCCAGTCCAGTCTAGTCCAGCTCGAGCCAGTCCAGTCCAGTCCAGTTCGAGCCAGTCCAGTCCAGCTCGAGCCAGTCCAGTCCAGTCTAGTCCAGCTCGAGCCAGTCCAGTCCAGCTTGAGCCAGTCCAGTCCAGTCTAGTCCAGCTCGAGCCAGTCCAGTCCAGTCCAGTCCAGCTCGAGCCAGTCCAGTCCAGTCTAGTCCAGCTCGAGCCAGTCCAGTCCAGTCCAGTCCGAGCCAGTCCAGTCCAGCTCGAGCCAGTCCAGTCCAGTCTAGTCCAGCTCGAGCCAGTCCAGTCCAGCTTGAGCCAGTCCAGTCCAGTCTAGTCCAGCTCGAGCCAGTCCAGTCCAGTCCAGTCCAGCTCGAGCCAGTCCAGTCCAGTCCAGTCCAGCTCGAGCCAGTCCAGTCCAGTCCAGCTTGAGCCGGTCCAGTCCAGCACGAGCCAGTCCAGTTCAGTCCAGTTCAAGCCAGTCCAGTTCGAACTAGTCCAGTCCAGTTCGAACCAGTCCAGTCTAGTCCAGCTCGAGCCAGTCCAGTTCAGTTCGAGCCAGTCCAGTCTAGTCCAGCTCGAGCCAGTCCAGTCCGAACCAGTCCAGTCTAGTCCAGTCCGAGCCAGGCCAGTCCAGCTTGAGCCAGTCCAGTCCAGTTCAAACCAGTCCAGTCTAGTCCAGCTCGAGCCAGTTCAGTCCAGTCCAGCTCGAGCCAGTTCAGTCCAGTCCAGCTCGAGCCAGTCCAGTCCAGTCTAGTCCAGCTCGAGCCAGTCCAGTCCAGTCCAGCTCGAACTAGTCCAGTCTAGTCCAGCTCGAGCCAGTCCAGTTCGAACCAGTCCAGTCTAGTCCGAGCCAGTCCAGTTCAGTTCGAGCCAGTCCAGTCTAGTCTAGTCCAGCTCGAGCCAGTCCAGTCCAGTTCGAACCAGTCCAGTCTAGTCCAGTCTAGTCCAGTCCGAGCCAGGCCAGTCCAGCTCGAGCCAGTCCAGTCCAGCTCGAGCCAGTCCAGTCTAGTCCAGCTTGAGCCAGTCCAGTCCAGCTCGAACTAGTCCAGTCCAGCTCGAGCCAGTCCAGTCCAGCTCGAACCAGTCCAGTCTAGTCCAGCTCGAGCCAGTCCAGTCCAGTTCGAACCAGTCCAGTCTAGTCCAGTCCGAGCCAGTCCAGTTCAGTTCGAGCCAGTCCAGTCTAGTCTAGTCCAGCTCGAGCCAGTCCAGTCCAGTTCGAACCAGTCCAGTCTAGTCCAGTCCGAGCCAGTCCAGTTCAGTTCGAGCCAGTCCAGTCTAGTCTAGTCCAGCTCGAGCCAGTCCAGTCCAGTTCGAACCAGTCCAGTCTAGTCCAGCTCGAGCCAGTCCAGTCCGAGCAGAGCCAGTCCAGTCTAGTCCAGCTCGAGCCAGTCCAGTCCAGTTCGAGCCAGTCCAGTCCAGTCTAGTCCAGCTCGAGCCAGTCCAGTCCAGTCCGCCCCAGCTCGAACCACTCCGGGCTCCTCGTCCTGCAGCCGCCTCCTATTCCTCCATCAGCCTCAGCAGCTCTTCGCTATATTGCGCTCGTAAAAGTAGTCACAAACATCTGATTCGAGCAACAGACTTCCGAAATCCAGCGCGCAAATTTGATTTTTGTTTTTTTATTTGAGAAGGAATGACAGAAGGCAGTGACCGTGCTCTGGGGATTTTTCAGCCTTTTAAGAGGACCAAATCTGAGGTGTGGTCCTGAGGGAAACTTATTTGAGGATGGTCACCCTGTCTGCAGAACATGCACAAAAAAGTCGCTGCATTAGGGGGAAACACTTAAATCTGCCGATCGTCTTGAGTGACCATCACCCACTGTTGTAGCGAACCCAAGGTAAGTTAACTTTGACCTCAATACCAAAACTACATCCGGGAAATAATTGGGCACAAAACGTTATTTTGAGTTTAAATATTTTATCTCACTCACTTGAAATAAACGTGAAGCTTCCGCACAGAAAAGTTCGCAGCAAGTGGCTTGAGCCAAAGACGAACAAACACGTTCAAACAAGACGATTAAGAGTGACATTTAAGAGATAAAAATGTATATTTTTATTGTACATTATACCGATTTTTTTTTACCTCATAATTACGAGGACATATTGAATTGATAATGTTTTAAATCTTAGCTCTTAAATCCATTTTGTACAGTGAACAAAACTCATTCAGACAAGATGATCACAACAATATTATCAAACTCTGTAAACAACAAGCTAAATCATCTCTGATTTCATTTTCAATACACTCAAAAACGGAGACGCACGAGTCAAGACGGCAAGTTGTATTTTGATTGAAACGAGAGAGCGCGTGATACATGGATGTGCTGTTATAATGCGTTGCTATTGACGACGGTCATTATAAGGAAGGAAATGCCACAGAATAGAATCTTGCTTTAAAAAGTGCATAGAGCTGCTTGTTTTATTTGTTTTGTTGATTTTCAAATATAAAACTTTTTAAAATGTTTTCAGTCTGAGCATAAGTTCTTTTTTAACACTTTCATCTCGTTTTAACAAAACCGTGATGATATTAATAATCACGATAATTTTAGTAACTATAATCGTGATATAAAATTTTCATACCGTCCCATCCCTACTCCGCTTCCAAACAAGATGGCGGATATTGGTTTTAGTTTCTGCAAGTGAAGTCCCACCCACTGCTCTGTAATAGGTCTGTAGCGTGAGTGGGTCCCACTCCCTGGGAAAATGAGGAACGAGTGTTTGTAGTCTCAACCCCTCTACCAAGATATGGGACTTCCTGCTTATAATTACGCAAAATGACAATAAGCAGGAACTGCAACACTGAAATCCTTATTTCTCCCATCTCAGGGGAAAATAAGGGAATAATGCACGACCATTATAAAATATGACTGGGTTTCTAACGATACAAAGCTTAATGCACATGGGTGAAATGTCCCTTAACTGCAGGATCGGTCTGACCTCCATTGAATCGACTGAGACCGGAGCTGGAGTCGAGCCATGATAAGAGAAGATTTCCGCATTTCGAGGACACAAAATACACGCGTGTTTAAATGTTATTTTAGGTAGGTGTAAATGACACTTGTGTAATTTTCAAAACAAAATTGGGAGATTAATTAGGCAGCTCGGTACAAACACACATGTTCAGCCTGCCATCTTAGCCGGAACTTGTATCAGGTAAGGTAAGGTATATTTATTTCGTACCCGCAGGTAAATTTGTTTCGCAGATAAAAAGAATTTGGTCATCCAAAAAAAGAAACATATGAGACATAAACATTTCATATACAAATTTACAGGTAAAACATAAATAAAAAACATCATGACAGACTACACCATGACACATACAGCCGTTTCAATGAGGTTTCTCAATACTTTTTGTCCCTCTCTGCTATTATAGTTTTTCAAGATGGCGGAACTACATGGAAGCCTCTTACCCGTCCCATGTATATAAATATAATAAATTCTTCACAAGGACAAATCAGGTTTTACGAGGACAAATCAGATAATTGGCAGAGGTATTTGTACACCATTGGGGACATATTTATGAATAAAAATATTGATTTTAGATAATAAATTACCTAAAAAGTTACTTATAGTCCCTTTAAGGGATGCGACCGATCACTCAAGACAGCACTTGCTTTCCGGTACAGCTGATTTGTATAAATACTTTCTAGGTTCCGTTGATTTACTCCTATTATCTTAGGAAGTTTTTATACAAATCAGCTGTACCGGAAAGCAAGTGCTGTCTTGAGTGATCGGTCGCATCCCTTAAGGAATGATTTTCAGTTTCTTCCATCAGACTCATATTCTGACTAGAGCCGGAGTGTGACGACGTCAGGCTAGATAAGCGTCTGCTAAAGGATTAAATGTAGATGTAAATCAAACCTGTGCTTCTGAAGGGAGGTGTCTTCGTAGAGAGCTGTGGTCCACATGAAGGGGTGATTGGCTGATCCGTCTGGCAGGCCACATCAGCGAACCGCACACATGTGCTTGCCTAAACCCCAATGGGAAAAATCATCAATACATGTTCTGTCACACTACACAATTATTATAAGTATTTATAACAGTTCTTTTTGGTTTTTTCAACCAATCAAATTCTTACATTTTCAGTTCACATCTCACAACTTCTTTGTGCAAGCATAAATTAAAAGACACATTGCATTACTTAAAAACAGGGGCGTTTCTAGGTTTTAAAAGTGTTGAGCCCGAAACATCAGGGGCTGGGGGTGGGTGGTAAGATCACATGATTTGCCAGAGCAAATTTTTTTTCAGTATTGTTTATTGGTAAACACAAAGTAACACACATAAATTAATCATATGTAACTTTATTTACGTCTCTCAATTAAATTAAGTCAGTTTTGCCTCACGTTTCTTACCCCTCTATCATATCACGGGAGGTAAAAACAAAAAATCATATTCCTTCTCACACACACAATCAGTTACTCCATGTAACAGATATATTTACAGTACAGTTCTTTACTACGGTCTTTCTGTCCTCAGCCTCTATTTCTTTGAAGGTGGAATCATCCGAGAGTATCTACGAGACCAGACTTGAGCAAAACGGTAAATTACCATGCTAGTGTCTATGGTGCTGAGAATCTCTTTTTCAGCCCATTGTTCGCCTAAGCCACGTGTGTAGACGGCGCCAGGGGCGTAGGAGCCATTATACATGGACATGTCCCCCCACATTTCAAAATCTAAGTTTTGTCCCCCCCCACTATTTCCCAATGTAAGATTTTGTTTTGCATTGCCTGCCTATCTCAGAGTCTCCAAATGAATCCATTGTGCAACTTTTAAATACATAATTCAACTTTTAAAAACGGCCGTATTCTTCAGCTGCTAATCTCGTTGTCAGTCGACCCTGATCGCGCACCGCTCGCGCATGCGCACCTAGGTGACACGGATACATGTACGCAGCAATATATCAATGTATGCGGCATGTGGAAGCACGCAAAAGTTCCAGAAATGTACAAAAAGTGCCCTGGCCTTGAATGACAAGGTAAGGAAAATAAGACTAAATCTAAATTAAATAACCAAGACTAGGTTGACCATGGTATTTTTCTCAGGAGATGTTTTGAGCATTTTACTTCAGACACCGGATTATCAGCAAACTGCCGAGAACTGCTAACGTTAGCTGACTACTCAAAATAAACTAGCAATCTATTCAGTCAGCATATTTGTGTTAGATCTGTGTGAATGACTTGCTAGACCTACTTTTAGCTACCAAGCAACATTTCCACAAGGATAGATTGATTTTATTTTTCAATCTATCCTTGGTGGGTAAGCTCGGTGGTTAATGGAAATTAAAGGGGTCATGACATGAGAAACCAAATTTGCCTTGATCTTTTGGTATATAAGAGATCTATGTACTATTAAAACTTCCTGCAAGTTTCATAGCTTAAGACGTCCTCCCCATTATAAACGAAGCATTTATTTAATCAAGCTCTAAATACAGCTCGTTCTGGATCCATGGTTAGAAGTGACGTCACGGTTAGAAGTGACGTACCAGTCGTTTGCATATGACCGCCTCCAGCGCAAGACAAGTACGCCTCATTTCGCATCGTTGTCGTGCGGCTCGCGCCCACATGTGTTCAGTCGACGACTCGACGTGCAGCAAGTGGGTCTGTTTACAAGAAGATTGCTCACGCAGATGTGCTGTTCCTGTTTGAGTGTTTGAATACGCTGCCGAACGATCCAGACGTCAGGGAAAGCAGTCGGATGCAGTTTATTTGCAGCATATGCAGCGCGCCAAAGCCTTATTTGAACGGTGAGTGAGAGGAGTGTGACAGGGAATGTTACTGAAAGAACGAGCAGAGAGCGAGCGAGCCCCGGCCGCACGCACGCCTTCAAACTGACTCTCTCTCTCTCTCTCTCTCTCTCCCTCCCTCCCTCCCTCGCGCATATGAATCAAAATCAATTGAGAATTGACACGATGGTAAAAGATTGGAAAACCGAAGTTTCACGTGGTGGAGCATTGTGTAGTCTACATGTGATACAAAATGATTAACATTAATAATTTATGCATAAGCAGCACTGTCGTTAGCCAATCATAACAGTGGGTGTTAACACTGAAGTCTTAAAGGGGAAACACCCCAAAACAGACTGTTTGAACCAGAGGGGGAGAAACAGGGTGGGAAAAGGTCATAAATCACTACATTTTTAAAGTTTTTTGTAAAAAAAACTATAGTAATACTATAATTGCACCTAAGGGAACATAATAAAACAAAACAAAAAACCATGTCATGACCCCTTTAAATCAACCATTTATTTGAGTTGATCAGTACATGACTGATTAACAGTAATGTAAATGCTAAATGTCCTAATACATGTTGATACTACAACAATGCAAAGTATCTTAACCTTGCAGTTTTTCACATATGTAAGACTCAATTTCTCCATTTCTTTGCACAAAACTCTCCAGAAAGTGGCATTTAATGGATTATTTAAAAAAGAATTATACAGATGCACTGAATGATCGCTCACAACTGGAACTGCTGACAGGTGTTGTAAGTGCTGCTTGAAGAACCAAGCTCAGGGTGGGGAACATCTCGGGATAAAGGAGTCTGTAAACACTGGCCATGTCAGAGATATCACCCTCTTTGGTCAGGAACGGTTTCGCTACCAGGATCTCCTCTTTACAAAGTCTAATGTTGAAAGTCATCAGCTGCTGGATTAAGCCTGAATGCCCTTCATGGACGTTTCTCCAACACCAGAAAATCTGTTGCTCAGCTCACTTGTCATGCGGTCAAGACATGGGTACAAAAGATGATGTTAAAGCTGGTTGCCAGTATAATTTGACATTTGGGGATAGAGTGTTTTAATTCTACAATACATGTTGTAAGAGCGTCTGAGTGCTGCCCTCTTCAGGTTGAACGGTGGCTACTGCAGTGCAGTTGAATTAATTTGAAAAATGAGACAGGACATTTTAAATCATTGGTTATTACAATGTAATTAAACCATTAAAATTGAATCAATAAAACAAAAAGAAACAAAATTTGGTTAAAAAAAATCAAATAAATAAAAAGTCATAGTGCCCCAAATTTATTTAATTTTTATTTTTTAATAGATTGTTAAATTGTATAAGTTTCATGGTTTCAATTAATTAGGCATGCTTTTTGATTACTAAAATTTAATTTAACTATTAAAATGGGAGTCCAAAAAAATTAAAACGGAAAAAAAAATACATAAAAATAATAATAAAAACAATTAATAGTGCCCTACAAATACAACCAGCTTTTAGGTGCATTACCAGCACATTCTGCTGCGGACGTGGACATCACACACCAGTCTCAATCCTTGGCCTGACACCGGAGACATTTGCTTAGTGGAAAGATGCACACACTCTCGACACCTGGTTTTCTTATAGTTGTATATAGTTATATGGTTTTATATATAGTTATATGGTTTTATATAGTTTTTTTTATTTATTATTGGTTTGGAAAAGTTTGTGAATAAACAATTGTACTGATAAATTATGCCTCCCTATCTGCTTGACTGACATGATGTTTAAAAATGAATAAAAATAAAAAAAAAGCTTAGATGTAGTAAGCTACTTTTGCCATATTGCTCTAGCTTAGCTTGCTACATTTCCCAGGGAGGTAGCTTCAGTGTAGTGAAGCTGAATTTAATGTAGAGTAACTGCTAGCTTAGCTCACTACATTTTCCAAGCTTTTGATCAAACTTGAGAACCCTGCGATAGTTATACTTTGTTCCCTGTATTTATTAGCACAGTCTACAGCAGCGGCGGAGTGATATTAAGTTACCAAGGTAACCAAGAGAACACATGGTACATAACTAGTGTATTTACCTGCCGCTGACACTCATCACTAACGTTACATAAGCAGAGTGTATTTAATGATATATGTAATAGCAAGACATCGGACTATGGCCGCGTTTGATGCAATGCAATGCCAGTGTTTCGGACTTTGAAGACGATGAATGTGTTATTCAACGAACCGTACATGTATGAGCTAGCTCGAGTAACGTTAGCCTAACAAAAGTTATTACCTGTGCATCTGTAGCTGTTGGTGTATCTGCGGCTGGAACGGCATTCCTTGTCAGTAACCTGTGACCGTTTAGATTACGGGGTTCTTCGAAGTCGGCTGGTCTAAAATGATCACTACACATTCTCAACTTTAGTAGAGTCTCTGCCGGTGTCTCGTTGTCCCAGCCAGCAGCAAACAGCCAAAGTTGATTCCTTGCTGGATCTCTCAATGGAAATTTGTGGAAACTTCTTGGTGACCATCTAGTTGGTTTATTATCACAATTTCGAAATGCACACCGAATCACCATGTTGCCAATATTCTTCGTTTACCTCGTCTACTACTAGCTAGACGTCCCGACTGCCGTGCGCTTCTGTTCTGTTTACTTTTCGGCGCAGGACTACTAACCGGAGCAAAGTAAAATTCCGCCGCTGCTGAGAAACTAGTTCCTGTAAAAGTAATGCGATCATTGAGATGCAAGAGTAGTTTAATTTCTAACATTATTCTCTCAACAGACATTTACATCGATAGTCTGGCGTTATAATTTATTTTCTTTTGGTGTACTGTGGAGTGGGTAAAACTGTTTTTAATGGCAGGCTAGCAGATACCGTTGAATAAGTTAGCCTAGCACCGCGAACTGCAACTGGAACGACTGGATGAACATTTTTGAAAACTGTCTCGACTGATAAATAACACTAAGGCTCCCGTGGGAATGAGGCCCGATGTCCAAAATACTGTAACAGATACCGTTATAAACCATCTACAAAAGTAAGCTTAGTGTAGTGCTACCACGTTAAATAACACAATAACCTAACGCGTTGTTCATTATAAACGTGGGATTATGAATTATATTTAGAACATTAGCCGCATTCATCGTGAAGCGTGCAAGCAAAGATTATAAAGGTTAATAAAACGTTACACTTACTTCTTCTGGAGGTGCAGCAGGAACACGAATAGTTGGTACCGATTCTTTTTTCAGGAGCAGCTTCTTAGCAAAACCAGCTTTATACTGACCCTCGTTTATAAAGCAGTCTGGTGAGAAATGATTCGCGCAAACATGAAAGCATTGACGTTGATCGTGGGGAATATTCCCATCGTAAACAAAACTCAGCCACTGCGTCTTCCTCGGTTCGGATATAGGAACATTAAAATGACTGTTGTGTTCCTTATTGCACCCAAGAACAGAACACCACAATCGCTTAGCCGCCATTCTGCTCCAGTGTATCAACATTGGCGGACTACGATGACGTCTCGCTCAGGGCGGGGCTGTGCTGAAACGCGGCTGTCAATCATCAATCGTGGGAGGGGCGTCCGATCTAGTGACGTCACATGGTCAGACGGCTCGATTTGAAACAGAAAACAGTTTTTCTTTAAAGGTTGTATCAGTGATTTCTATGGAATTACTTTTGCTTCAATAATAATGAACGTAACTTTTAAGTTTGTTTTTAATACACTGCATGTTTCTGTCAGCACAAGACTTGGAGAAGGTTATTCATGCTTTTATTACCTCACGCTTAGATTATTGTAATTCTTTGTATCTGGGTCTTCCTCAGTCATCACTTGCTCGACTCCAGTTGGTACAAAATGCAGCTGCAAGGCTGCTGACCGGGACAAAGAAATTTGATCATGTCACCCCAATTTTAGCGTCCCTTCATTGGCTCCCGATCCGTTTTAGAATTCAGTTTAAAATCTTGTTGTTTGTTTTTAAAGCTCTTAATAATCATGCTCCATTTTATATTACCGATCTTCTTACTCCTCTGCCACCATCCAGATTAAGATCTGCAGACAAGGCTCTATTATTAATTCCCCGCTCCCGTTTAAAAACTAAGGGAGACAGAGCTTTCTCAGTTGCCGCCCCCCGTCAATGGAATCAATTGCCTCTGGACATCCGCCTTGCACCTTCCATTTGTACTTTTAAATCAAAATTGAAAACATATCTCTATTGCCTGGCGTTTGATACTTGATATCCTGTTTCATTGTTTTGTTTTCATTGTTTTGTTTCTGTTTGGTTTTATGCTTCTGTGTTTTTATTTATTTATTTTACATTACTTTGTTCAGCACTTTGGATAGCTTCGCTATGGTTAAATGTGCTTTATAAATAAAATTTACTTACTTACTTACTTTTCAAGAAAATAATGAAAATATAAATTGAAACTGAATAAAATATCTTTGAAACTGAAAAATAATGAATCTCAGGCATTTTTTTTAAGTTTGTTTTTAATACACTGCATGTTTTGCTAACTATTTCTCATATTTCTTTCACTGATCTAAACTTTTTGTTTGCTTCCAAAATTTTCGTTTGCGCTTCCAGAGTTTGTTTGCGCTTCCAGAGTTTTCGTTTGCTGTTTTAACACATATCTCTCGTGGGGGCGGGGCTAGTAGTCGTGTGTTCTCATTGGCTACTGAGTTTTTGATGGACAGCTTCTTGACCTGGAATTGAAGAAAGACATCAGTGTTGTGTTTACATGTGTGGATGTGAGGGTCTGTAAGCGCAACTTTCTATTTCATTTTAGTGATATTAAGTTATGTTTGTTTTTTAATTTTATATGTATTTACCTGCTGCTGCTACTACTTTGTCGACAGAAGCGTTTAGGAGCGCAGTCTATTCAGGTGTAATTGTACATCAAAGTATGCTTACTGTATATAATACTTAAAATATAAAACATTGCGTCCAATGTTTTAGGAAAATATTTGTTTATTCCTGATGATTCTTTTGCATGTTAGGCTCTGATTAGGTTGTGCTATTACAATTTAAAGAGAATATACTAATGCATGTGTGTGATATATTCAGCTGTCAAGAAAGTTTAACTTCAACCAGGTAATCAAGGATGGCAACCATGGCCATCACATTACTCACTCATTGTTAGCAATATGCATTTCTACCATCAAAATGTATGATCACTTAAATAAGAGGAATTTAAACAATATGAAAATTACAATCGTGGCTTGCTGTCAGATGATATGATACAGACCTCAAAGGGTATTTAATTACATATTTCACACACATTTTTTTTTTTTGATGGCACTTTTTAAATCATACTGATCATTTTATTTAGTTATTTCATTTAGTTAATATTATCTTCTAACATTTAAAATTGTAAATATATTGTATATTTGTGACTTATAAAACCAGTTAAATTAATTTAAATACATGTACATTCTTTATTGTCACAACATCATATAGTCAAGTCAAATATATTTATATAGCGTTTTTCACAATACAGATTGTATCAAAGCTGCTTCACAGTATCAATCAAAACAACTTAACAATGTTTGTTTATTACTGGAAAAAAGACATCCAAGTTGGTAGAGCTGATCAATGGTATGATTGGTTAATTAATTTGAATATCCTCAACTGAGCAAGCCAAAGGCAACAGTGGCAAGGAACCGAAAAACTCCAAGTGACCTACTGGTGTCCTAAAACTCCATCAAGTGACCCAATGGTGTCCTAAAACTCCATCAAGTGACCCAATGGTGTCCTAAAACTCCATCAAGTGACCCAATGGTGTCCTAAAACTCCATCAGGTGACCCAATGGTGTCCTAAAACTCCATCAAGTGACCCAATGGTGTCCTAAAACTCCATCAAGTGACCCAATGGTGTCCTAAAACTCCATCAGGTGACCCAATGGTGTCCTAAAACTCCATCAGGTGACCCAATGGTGTCCTAAAACTCCATTAAGTGACCCAATGGTGTCCTAAAACTCCATCAGGTGACCCAATGGAGAAAAAAAAACCTTGGGAGAACCCAGGCTCAGTCGGGGGCCAGTTCTCCTCTAGCGTTTATGAACTAGAGGCCGGATTTACAGTAACTGTAAGATAAAAAATTTATATGAATGCCTGGCTGAAGAGATGCGTCTTTAGTCTAGTTTTAAACTGGGAGAGCGAGTCTGAGCAACAAACAATATCAGTAAGGCTATTCCAGAGCTTCGGAGCTAAATGTGAAAATGCTCTCCCTCCTTTGGTGGATCTGGATATCCTAGGTATGACCAGAAGCCTCGAATTTAGTGATCTTAAAGAGCGCGATGGATTATAGGGCGATAGAAGATCCGTTAAATAGACTGGAGCTAAACCATTTAGGGCTTTATAAGTCAGTAGCAATACCTTGTAATTAATACAGAACTTTATAGGTAACCAATGTAGTGATGATAAAATCTGTGTTATATGATCATATTTTCTTGATCTAGTAAGAACTCTAGCGGCTGCATTTTGGACTAACTGTAGCTTGTTTATTGAAGATGCAGGACAACCAGCTAATAAAGCATTACAGTAATCTAGTCTCGAGGTCATGAATGCATGAACTAACTTTTCTGCATCAGAGACTGATAGCATATTACGTAGCTTAGCAATGTTTCTAAGGTGGAAAAAGGATGTTTTTGTAACATATGAAATATGCTTTTCAAAAGACAGGTTGCAGTCTAATATAACACCCAGGTCTTTTACTGTAGCGGATAAAGTAACAGGGCATCCTACTATGTTAAAGTAGTGTTGTGAAAGGTTTTGTAGACGTTTTTTAGAACCGATAAGTATTACCTGTGTCTTGTCTGGATTTAGTAAAAGAAAATTACGCGTCATCCAATCTTTTATATCTTTAACACAATCTGTCAATTTGGATAATTTAGCGTATTCATCTGGCCGTGATGAAATATATATTTGAGTGTCATCGGCATAACAATGGAAACTAATTCCATGTTTCCTTATAATATTACCAAGTGGCAGCATATATATTGAGAATAATAAAGGGCCTAACACAGATCCCTGTGGCACTCCATAGTTTGCCGAAGTTATGATCGATTTTTCTCCATTTAAGTAGACGAAATGGTAGCGGTCAGATAAGTATGACCTGAACCAGCTTAATGCTTGTCCTTGAACACCAGTGTAATTTTGTAGTCGATCTAAGAGTATTGTGTGATCTATAGTATCGAATGCTGCACTAAGATCAAGTAAAACTAGTATTGAGATACAGCCTTGGTCCTGGAAGCTAAAAGTAAATCATTTGTGATTCTAAGTAACAAGCGCAGTTTCAGTGCTATGATGTGGCCTGAATCCAGACTGAAACTTTTCATAGATGTCGTTTTCTTGCAAGAAAGAGACGCCGCCACGACCGATCAGACGGGGCTCATGCTTATAACAGTATCCTGGCGGAGTACTCATTTAGACCGAAATAATCATTTGGTTTAAGCCAGGTTTCAGTAAGGCACAGAACATCGAAATGATTATCTGTGACCATTTCATTTACAATAACCGCCTTAGGTGTGAGCGATCTAATGTTTAGAAGACCTAGCTTTAGAAATTGTTTTTGTTCACTAATAGCGAGATTTTTTTGTTTTAATAACAATTCGATTTTTTCTAGATCCCGCAGTAGATTTATTATTTGATCTTAGTATCATCACTGATCTTAGATCTAATATTATCTCATGGAATAGATGTTGATGGCGTTGAAATTCTGCAGCAGAGCGACGACATCTCAGATCATTATCTAGTCTCGTGTAAATTACATTTAGCCAAGGCTGCAAAGCCGACTCCGTGTTATAAATATGTTAGACCTATCACTTCTGCCACTAAAGATTGCTTTATTAATAATCTTCCTAATCAGTTTCATCATCTCAGCATCCCGGATAGCTTAGAAGAACTTGATTTTGTAACAGAAACGTTTAAATCCCTCTTTTCCAGCACTTTAGACATAGTTGCTCCGTTGCGCTTAAAGAAGATTAAAGAAAATAGTCCAACGCCGTGGTACAACGAGCACACCCGGACCCTTAAGAGAGCAGCTAGAAAAATGGAGCGAAACTGGAAGAAAACAAAACTAGAGGTATTTCGGATTTCATGGAAGGAGAGCTCGATTGTTTACAGAGAGGCATTAAAAGATGCTAGAACGGATAATTTTTCAACCCTATTAGAAGAAAATAAACATAATCCTAGGTATTTATTTGAACAAGTGGCTAAACTAACGAAAAAGAAAGCTTCAAGCCCAGAAGTTTCCAAGAAACACAGCAGTAATGACTTTATGAACTTCTTCACTTATAAGATCTATAATATCAGGGACAAAATTATAACTATGCAACCGTCTACTACAGTAGCGCATTGTAGTCTCCGTGAGGAACATTTTGATTCATTTGTTGCTATAGGAGAGGAAGAATTTTGCAAATTTGTTAATTCATCTAAATCGACAACTTGTATGCTAGACCCTATACCGACTAAGCTACTGAAAGAGATGCTTCCAGAGGTCATAGATCCTCTTCTAAATATCATTAATTCATCTTTGTCTCTAGGATACGTACCAAAAACCTTTAAGTTGGCTATGATTAAACCGCTTGTTAAAAAAACGCAACTTGATCCTACAGAATTAGTCAATTACAGGCCAATCTCGAATCTGCCTTTTCTGTCAAAGATACTAGAAAAAGCAGTTTCATCACAACTGTGTTCCTTTTTAGAAAGAAATAATATCTGCGAGGATTTTCAGTCCGGATTTAGACCGTACCATAGTACTGAGACTGCTCTCATTAAAGTCACAAATGATTTGCTCTTATCATCCGATCGTGGTTGTATCTCTCTATTAGTGTTACTTGATCTTAGTGCTGCATTTGATACTATCGACCACAACATTCTTTTAAATAGACTAGAAAACTATGTTGGCATTAGTGGAATTGCATTAGCATGGTTTAAATCATACTTATCTGACCGTTTTCAGTTTGTAGCAGTAAATGAAGAGATGTCTTTTCGATCACAAGTTCAGTATGGCGTACCACAAGGCTCAGTACTAGGACCGCTGCTGTTCACTCTGTACATGCTACCATTTGGATATATCATTAGGAAATATGGAATTAGCTTCCACTGTTATGCTGATGATACTCAGCTGTATATTTCTTCAAAACCTAACGAAACTTACCAATTCTCAAAATTAACGGAATGCATAGCTGATATAAAAAATTGGATGACCAGTAATTTCCTATTACTAAATTCTGAAAAAAACAGAGATTCTAATCATTGGACAAAAAACTGCCACACGTAATAACCCAGAATACTGTCTAACAATCGATGGCTGCTATGTTAAGTCTTCGTCGTCAGTTAGGAACCTGGGTGTGCTCTTTGATACCAATCTTTCATTTGAAAGTCACGTGTCTAGTATCTGTAAAACCGCATTTTTCCATCTTAAAAATATATCTAAATTACGTCATATGCTCTCACTGACAAATGCGGAACAATTAGTTCATGCATTCATGACATCAAGGTTAGATTATTGTAATGCTCTACTGGGTGGTTGCCCTGCACGCTTAATAAACAAACTACAGCTAGTTCAAAACGCAGCCGCTAGAGTTCTTACCAGAACCAGGAAGTATGACCATATTAGCCCGGTTCTGTCAACACTGCATTGGCTGCCTATTAAACATCGTATACATTTTAAAATATTGCTGATTACTTACAAAGCACTAAATGGTTTAGCTCCCCAGTACTTGAGCGAGCTCTTAACGCATTATAGTCCTTCACGTCTATTGCGATCTCAAAATTCTGGCCAGTTAATAATACCTAGAATATCAAAATCGACTGCTGGCGGTAGATCCTTTTCCTATTTAGCACCAAAACTTTGGAACAATCTTCCTAACACAGTCCGGGAAGCAGATACAGTCTGTCAGTTTAAATCTAGACTAAAAACACATCTCTTTGGCTTAGCATACACATAACACATTATAGATTTCTATAATTCAATGTTAGGCTGCATAGTTTAGATCAGCCGGAACCGGGAACACTTCCCATAATTCCTGATGTACTTTGTACATCATAAGAAGGATGGCGTCTACGCTAATATTAGTCTCTCTGCTTATCCCGAGGTTTACGGCGAACCGCCGGATCCAGGCCATATCCAGATCTGAGGAAGGACCATCACATGGACACGACGACAACGCATCCCTGATGAGCCAGCCCCATCAACACTGTGAAGGCCCATGGACACCTCAACACACTCATCTCCTCACCGGCCGGATGACCCAACCCAACCAGATGAACTGGATAAATATCGTGAAAGTTCTGATCACATCTGACTCCTGACATTATGCTGCCTAACTCATAATCATACACTGTTAGTTCGTTGGCCAAAGGAGGACTGGCCCCCTGACTGAGCCTGGGTTCTCCCAAGGTTTTTTTCTCCATTCTGTCACCTGATGGAGTTTTGGTTCCTTGCCACTGTTGCCTTTTTCGCCTCTCTTCGCTTTTGTCGCCATTGGCTTTTGGCTTGCTTAGTTGGGGACATTTAACATTTAATTTTGAATTTAACAATACTATTACAACATTGTTTTCCTGTTATCTCTGTAAAGCTGCTTTGAAACAATTTGTATTGTAAAAAGCGCTATATAAATAAAGGTGACTTGACTTGACTAGTAAACGAGGAATAGACACAGTTTCTATGCAATGTTCTACACTAGTATTAATATCAATTAAATTGGTGCAGTAGAGACTGTGATTTGGATTTTTGGTTACTAGTCAAACGGTATTTAACATCTTGGAGATCTGCCCCGATTATACTTGGGTGTAAGCCATCAGCGCGGAAGAGCCTCGGTCGCTCCCAGAACAGATTCCAATTATTTACAAAGAGCAGTTTCTGCTCATTGCACCATGACAATAACCATTCATTTAGCGCGAATAATCTACTGAACTTTTCATGCCCTCGTCGGTACCGTATCGATAAGGATCCTGAAGTCTTTCTTCAGAACCTCAGTCTGTCGCAGCCTAGTGTCGTTAGCTCTAAGATTTTTTATGTTTTTAAATGAAGTCTCTTCTGCTCACCAAGGCTGCAATTATTTGATACAATTTTTTTTTTTTAAACAGTAATATTGTGAAATATTATTACAATTTAAAACAGCGGTTTTCTATGTGAATATATAGTAAAGTGTAATTTATTCGTGTGATCAAAGCTGAATTTACAGCATCATTACTCCAGTCTTCAGTGTCACATTTTTAAAATTATTATAATATGAAATTATTATAATATGATGCTCAAGAAACATTTATGATTATTATCCATGTTGAAAACAGTTTTTTACATTTTTATTTCAGGATTCTTTGATGAATAGAAAGTTCAAAAGAACAGCATTTATTTAAAATATAATCTTTTCTAACATTATAAATGTCTTTACTGTAACTTTTGTTTTGATCAATTTAACTCATCCTTGATGAATAAAAGTATTTTCTAATTTCTTTCCCCCAAAAATAAAAAATAAATTCTTACTGACTCCAAACTTTTGAATGGTAGTGATTAATGTTACAAAAACTTTCCATTTCAGATCAATGCTGTTCTTTTGACCTTTCTATTCATCAAAGAATCCTGAAATAAAAATGTAAAAAACAATGTAAATGTTTCTTGAGCATCATATTATAATAATTTCATATTATAATAATTTTAAAAATGTGACACTGAAGACTGGAGTAATGATGCTGTAAATTCAGCTTTGATCACACAAATAAATTACACTTTACTATATATTCACATTGAAAACCGCTGTTTTAAATTGTAATAATATTTCACAATATTACTGTTTTTTTTATCAAATAATTGCAGCCTTGGTGAGCAGAAGAGACTTCATTTAAAAACATAAAAAATCTTACTGACCCCAAACTTTTGACCGGTAGTGTATATCAGCTTGTTCTGCGTGCCTCTGTGTGAATGAGCTGCGCCGCTGTGTCTACACCATAGACTGTAAAAAATGGTCTACACACAACATACTCAAGTATGCCTGATGCTCATTGTGTTTTCAGCCTACTATTTTAGGCCTACAATAGAACATACTTCTCAAAATAATAACAATGATATGAATTAAAAAATTCAATTTAAACATAATATCTTTTTTTTGTCTGTGGTTTAATTTAGTAAATACGTTTGGCAAAACCTTCCCAAAAATAAAAGGATACAAATTTATTTGTATTAATCATAAAAAGAAACATTCATTTTCTGAATAAAATACATTTCATAGGACTCTATTATTCTTAAACGTTTTAATAAATTAATGTTAAAAATAGTTGTTAATCTAATGAACAGTTATTGAATTTAGTTGATTAGACATGCTTTATTGAAATTTTATTAAACAAACAAATGGTTTTAAGTTTGTTATAATAAAAGCATAAACCAAAAAAACTGTTTTCATTAATTTAACTATCATTTTAACTGATGATGATGATAATAATAATAATAACCATAATTTAATGATACAGTTTATTTATTTAATAATTGTTTAAAGGGATGGTTCACCCAAAAATGAAAATTAGCCCATGATTTATTCACCCTGATGTCATTCTAGATGTGTATGACATTCTGCTTTCAGATGAATACAAATCATGGCTCTTCCAAGCTTTATAATGGCAGTGAATGGCCGTTTCTGTTTTGAAGTATCTTATCTATCCATGATAAAAGTGCATCTGTCCATCATAAAAGTGCATCTGTCCATCATAAAAGTGCATCCATTCATGATGAAAGTGTATCTATCCATCATAAAAGTGCATCCACACGGCTCCGGGGGGTTAATAAAGGCCTTCTGAAACGAAGCATTGAGTTTGTGTAAAACAAATATCCATATTTAAAACTTTTTAAAGTAAAATAACTAGCTTCCGGCCACACGAACATACGGATTCCACTTAAGTCAGAAAGTGCAATTTATGTGAGTAATGTGACGTACTGCTGATATTTACGCTATGACACACTACGCTACTTTGACGCCATAAGTTGCATAAGTTGTGCTTTAGACGCGAGTATGCGTTTGGCCGGAAACTAGAATTTTACTTTGTAACATGTTAAATGTGGATTTTTTTCTTAAACTCATTGCTTCGCTTTAGAAGGCCTTTATTACCCCCCGGAGTCATATGGAGGACTTTTATGCTGTATAGATACACTTTAATGGACTTTTTAAATATAACTCTGATTGTATTCGTCTGACACCAGAATGCACACCTAGGATAACATGAATAAATGTGGTGAATAAATGGGGCTAAATTCCATTTTTGGGTGAACTTTCTGAGACATTATCATACTGTGAAAATCTTATACCGTTACAACCCTACACGGGAGAGCCCCCCACCCCCGCTGTTAAAAAAGTAACTCAGTAACTTTCACTCTGAGTACATTTTAAATGAGCTACTTTTTACTTGAGTAGGTTTTTAGACTGGTAATTTTACTTGTACTTAAGTAAAATTTCATTGAAGTAGTAGTACTTGAGTAGAATATTTTATTACTCTTTCCACCTCTGGTCACGGATCTGCTTTTCTACAGCTTCTAATTCAGACTGCACCGCGAGCAAATCAGATTTGTTCTCATCTGCACCAAAAGGTAGATAACATACACCTGATATATTCGCCATTTTAACAGATGGACAGTAAGTTAGCAATGATGCAACCAGTGATGCTATTAATATTTATACTAATTTATGACTCAAGTCTTGGGTAAAATCCGTCTTTTTAGTGGTACGGGTGTAATGTAGACGCACGATAGACGAGAAAATGTTCGTTTGTAAGTGAGTGTAAAGACGACTCGCTCAGTCGTGACCCATAGGTGTAAAGAACAGGTGTTCCGTCAGAACACCATACCCATCAGAATGGGATACCTTCGGTTAATGCGCATGCGCAGTTAAATGTAAACCATCATTTCGGCATTCCTACGATCATAGACATAATAAATACATTGACGCCCTATTGGCCGCTGGAGCGCACGTCAACACATCGCCACACAACTGAAAACAGGTCTCGAGGAATTATCTTTCACAAGCAAGACTGAACATTTGTTTCTGGTTGTATTTGATCATGATATAATTAGTAATAGTAACGTTTCAGAGGAAGGCCGCGAAATTTAAAAACACTGCTGTTATTGTGTCACGAAATGTAGTTTTAATAGTTTTTCAGTCGACAATGTAGTTGTTTAAGGCTCAAATCTGTGGTTTATTTATAAAGATAGGTGTTGAGACCCATGAGATTACCGGGTGCTCAGCGCTCATGTACCCCGCCTGGGACAGCCTCACCTCGGCTAGTGCTTCTGATGTGTGCCGCTGGCTCGGATGTCTAGTCTAGTGGTTAAACGTGAGATATAATTCGTCTTCTGTATATCTAACGGGCGATTTTTGGTCTCATTAATCTATAATTTGTTCACTGGCAAATCGTTTTGGCTGAGGGCTAAGTGAAGTTTCATAACTTTATATTTAGCCTATTTTACCGGTGTTGGGTAACGGCTTGAGACGTCCGAGTTGTAATTATGAGTTAAATTATGGTTCAAAATAGAATAAAAGAAAGAAGTACGGAAAAACTGAAAGAAATACGAACCTAATACGAGGCTTAGACAGCCACGACGCAAACAAACAAACTCACAGCAGGCAGCAAGGCAGACAAAAGCAGTCGATCGCAGGGCGAGCAGCAGTGAAGCGGTGTCTCGCTCCACGACCAACAACCAAATGTTCCAACCGTATTTGCGGTTCCAGCCGTATAATGGCTTGAGACGCGTCTGGCCAACAGTCCGAGTTGTAATTGAGTTAAATGATGGTTCAGAACAGAATAAAAATACGAACCTAATACGAGGCTTAGACAGCCACGACGCAAACAAACAAACAAACTCACAACAGGCAGCGAGGCAGACAAAAGCAGTCGATCGCAGGGCGAGCAGCAGTGAAGCGGTGTCTCGCTCTACGACCAACAACCACATTATATACACAAGTATCAAAGTGAAAGTCTTGGATGCAATTATGTAGTGAAAGGAAAGACCAGAATCCACAAAACATTAACTGCATACTATACATGTAATGCACAGTATTCTCGTGATATACATTACTATACAAAATGCACAATTACAAAGATTTTTAAGGAAATAATCCATCTCTGTGAGTCCATATAATACTAGTGGATTGTAACCCATGTACGTATGACAGTTTACATTAGTATTTTCTTATCTAGCCTATTGTTTCACCAGAAGGCATTGATTCATCCATTGAGGTCGCATGGACATCACGCTCACTGTGTGTGGTTTTTAAAGCATCTTTAGGACTTGCAGAGATGGATTACTTTCCTTAAAATCTTAATTTGTATTTATCTGTAGAAAGAAAGTAAAATGCATCTGGGACAGCATGAGGGTGAGTAAAATAAGTGAGTTTGTTTTTGGGTGAACTATCCCATTCATATGATGTTGGTATGCTAATCCAAGATCAGCAGACTAATAAGAATAAAGTGCATTCTCTTATGCACTTGTAAACTGTATTTGTTTTAATCTAGAGCTCCAAATAAATTAAAATATTTGCTATTTTATGATATTAAAATAAAATAAATCAGGTGTCTGGAGATCAAGATCTCAGTCATTCAAATGTGATGTGTCTGAACACAGTAAGAGTATTGTCTGATGGACAGTTGATCTGGTATTATCACTCCATCCTCTGTGTCAGCATCAGAATTGTGTTTATGGAAAAGTTGCTCAACTCCCTGGGAAATGAGAAAGGAAATGTATTATAATCTAACAACTGCTTTGAACTCCCACATGCAGTAACAAGTTGCAGACTTAAAATATTTATTTCAAACAAATTATATAAATGTTTTATACATTTTACAGTACTAAATATTTACCTCTGAGTCATGCACAATTTATCATCTGTAATACTGTTGTGTAACCAGTAGATGGATGTATAACCCTATATATAAACATTTATCCATGGCTGTGTATTCCCTAGTTGCTGGATGTTTTCTGTCATAATTACTTGCATGTATTAGGTTTTACATTTGGACATATATTTATTATTAAAGACTGTTAGAAATAAATAAAAATTCTCTGAAATGTTCATTTGAAGTGCACATTTTTTGCATTATTATTAGTCAAATATGGACAGAAAAGGCATTTTTTTCTTACACCATCGCATTTTGCAGAATAAATTTTGCAACCAGGACGATAGTTGGCTTTACATTGCCAAAGTTGAATCAGGCAGTGATTGACAGCGCTCTGGTCCAGTGACATCGGTCATTGTCTGATACAGTACTTTTTGTACTGTAGGCTACAGAACAGATACTGTACAGTACTCTAGCCCAATGTTGTTTGAGGTGGCAGGGGAAAAAATATGATCTAATCGAAACAAATATGATCTAATCAACGTTAGATAAACAAGTCATGTAATGACATCTCAAGAAATCATCTCAACAATATAGTGTGTAGCAGCAAATAAATACAGATATAAACTTAATATCACTAAAATTAAATAGAAAGCTGCGCTTACAGACGCTCACATCCACACATGTAAACACAACACTGACGTCTTTCTGCACTTCCAGGTCAAGAAGCTGTCCATCAAAAACTCAGTAGCCAATGAGAACACACGACTACTAGCCCCGCCCCCACGAGAGATATGTGTCAGAACAGCAAACGAAAACTTTGGAAGCGTAAACGAAAACTCTGGAAGCGCAAATGAAAACGCTGGAAGCGCAAACGAAAAGTTTAGATCCATGAAAGAAATATGAGAAATAGTTAGCAAAACATGCAGTGTATTAAAAAAATAAAATAAATAAATTGCCTGAGATTCATTATTTTTCAGTTTCAAAGATATTTTATTCAGTTTCAACTTATATTTTCATTATTTTCTTGAAAAGTTACGTTCATCATTATTATTGAAGCAAAAGTAATTCCATAGATTTCAGGCCCAAAAATAAATTATCACATTCATCTAATCTTTCCTAACAATCCACTAGCTGCCCGCCCCATAAGCATGCCGTCCAAAAACCGCGTCTCTGTAGGCAGCCTAGGCTCTGAGATCTGGACACAAAACAAATGGGTACACCACCACTCAAAACCAAAATAAACAGTGTTCCAACCAATCACCGACAGAGGCGGGTGTTGTGAGGTTTTGCGCTCGTTCACGGCTGGACGCGAAGTCGGAGCGACACCCTCCCCTGAATGTACCAAAGAAGAGGGAACAGTTTCAAATGCTGACATCCTTTTTGTTTTATAAAAAGTTAAGAAAACTTTTGCTGATAATTTACTCACCCCCATGTCATCCAAGATGTCCATGTCTTTCTTTCTTCAGTTGAAAAGAAATAATGGACTTCAACAGGACCCAAACGGTTCAAGGTCCAACTGACAGTTTCAGTGCAGCTTCAAAGGGCTTTAAACGACACCAGACGATGAATAAGGGTCTTATCTAGACAAACCATCGGCATTTCAAAAATAAATAAAAAAGGTTTAAGTTTTATAAGCACAAATGCTGGCCTTGCTCTGTTCTGTGATGCACGTTCGTGACTCACGTAATACACAATTACGTTGAAAAGGTCACGCGTCGGCGGAAGTACCGAGTCAGTGTTTACGAATGTGAGGAAGGAGGACCATATACACATATTCAAATGTCTTTGTGTCAGTTTATCGTTTAAATGCCCATTTCGTGTGCATATCCTGGGTGTTTTAATATTAAAAAGGCTAAAAGAAAATGTTCGTCAGGACAGAAGCGTGACCTTTTCAACGTAATTGCGTATTACGAGAGTCACGAACGCGCATCACAGAACATAGCAAGGCCAGCATCTGTGCTTATAACACTTAAACTTTTTTATTTATTTGTGAAATGCCGATGGTTTGTCTAGATAAGACCCTTATTCATCGTCTGGTGTCGTTTAAAGCCCTTTGAAGCTGCACTGAAACGGTCATTTGGACCTTGAACCGTTTGGGTCCTGTTGAAGTCCATTATATGGAGAAAAATCCTGGAATGTTTTCATCAAAAACTAATCGGTTACCTAACGTAACCTCGGTTCTCTCTAGATGAGGGAACGAGTATTGCGTAAGCTAGCTTACGCTACGGGAAAGATTCATCTTTTCTGAGAAATTGAAGCCAAAAAATTATCCTATAATTTTGTATCCATTGTCAACGCAGTTCAGCTGCAGCAGAGCATGAGCGGGCTATCTAGCAGCTCATTGGTTCACTCACAGGGAACTGCTTAAGCCTATGAGGAGACGCGAATGAACTCTTGGCCAATGAGAGTCAGACATGCTCTCATTGCGTCAGAACCCGCCGAGTAGGGCGTGGTCAGAGAGTATAAATATCGGCGTCATAGGCTGTAACTCTGGTTTTCATAGAATGAAGCGAGAAACGCTAGTAGCACAAGCACGGCCAGGAACGCAATACTCGTTCCCTCATCTAGAGAGAACCGAGGTTACGTTAGGTAACCGATTCGTTCTCTTACGAGAGGTTCTCTCGTATTGCGTAAGCTAGCTTACGCTACGGGAACACCTGGTCAATGCTGTGCGTGCTAAGCATCCACTTATGAGTCCCAGGGGAGACCCGGGGGAACCCTTGATAGTGGGAATGAATATATGTACATGTGACAGGGTCAGCGGAGCGGGCCGGTGACTGTGTAGTACTAAGCACCTGATAAGAGGGACAGAGCGGGAACCGGTCTGTGTGAATAACTCTTTTTTAGTGCAGCTCACCAGAGAAGCTGTAACATACTAAATAGCTAGTAGTTTAGCCTGCAAGGCGGGAACTTCGATATTATAAAATCTGACAAAGGTGGAAGGGGAAGCATCCTGCTGCCACACAAATGTCATGAATGGAAATTCCGCTGGACCATGCCCACGATGAGGCCATGCCTCTAGTGGAATGAGCCCTGATGCCCAGAAGGCATGGCAGGTCTTTTGACGCGTATGCGGCTGCAATGGCATCAACTATCCATCTGGATAGGGTCTGTTTCGAGGCGGCCAACCCCTTGGTGCGCCCACCGAACGAAACAAACAGCTGCTCAGATCGTCTGACCGGAGCAGTACGGGAACTGTATAATCTCAGGGCCCTGACCGGACACAGGAGATTAGAGTCAGATTCGTTATCGGATGCAGGCAGAGCCGATAGAGAAATAACTTGTGCCCTGAACGGGGTACCAATCGCTTTTGGGACATAACCATGTCTAGGTTTGAGAACGACTAAGGAGTCATTGGGCCCAAACTCAAGACAGGAAGCGCTAGTGGACAGCGCGTGAAGGTCTCCCACACGTTTTACTGATGCGAGCACAAGCAGAAAAACGGCTTTGAGCGAAAGGTATTTGAGGTCCACGGTGTTTAGTGGTTCGAATGGGGGGGCTTTCATAGCTTCGAGAACTATGGAAAGATCCCAAATCGGCACCGAAAGGGGGCGTGGGGGGTTCATCCTTCTAGCTCCCCTGAGGAAGCGGATGACCAAGCCGTGTTTGCCCAGTGACTGGCCGCGCCGGGGTTCAACGAACGCTGCGACGGCTGCCACATACACCTTGAGAGTGGACGGGGACCTGCCCTTGTCCAGCATCTCTTGGAGAAAGTTTAGCAAGGAAGGAACCTCGCATGACCGTGGGTCCAAATTTGTGTTGGTGCACCATTTTGAGAACACAGACCATTTAGACGCATAGAGCCTTCTCGTAGAGGCCGCTCTAGCCTGCATGATCGTGTTTAACACTCCCTCTGGCAAAGCAACGGGTAGTTGTTGATCACCCACGTGTGTAGCGCTCTGGGTGGGGGTGCCAGATCGTGCCGCGAGCTTGGGAGAGGAGATCTGCTCTGACTGGAATGGGCCACGGGGCTGTCTGTGACAGCTGAGTGAGCTCCGGAAACCAAGTCTGACCCTCCCAACGCGGGGCTATGAGGAGCACCGAGTGGCGTGTTTCCCTGATTCTCTGAAGCACCTGTGGTAGCAGAGAAACCGGAGGGAATGCATAAAGCGGGCGGCTGGGCCAGGTCTGGGCTAGCGCGTCGTCGCTCTTTGAGAAAAATATTGGGCAATGGGTGTTCTCTTCTGAAGCGAAGAGGTCCACCTCTGCTCTGCCGAATATTCGCCACAGCTTTTGGACTGTAAGAGTGTGCAGGGACCATTCCCGGGGGGAATGGGGTTCCTGGACAGACTGTCTGGACCGTCGTTCAGATGGCCCGGCACGTGCGTCGCTCTGAGCGAGAGCAGGTGACACTGCGACCAAACTAATATGCGTTCTGTCAGTCTGAAAAGATTTCTGGATCTGACTCCGCCCTGACGGTTTAGATAGGAGACCATGGCTATATTGTCCGAACGGATCAGCACGTGGTGACCGTGAATGCGCGGGAGAAAGCGCGTGAGCGGGTTCGCGACCGCCAACATCTCCAAACAGTTTATGTGGAGGAGGCTCTCTTGAGCTGACCAGGGGCCGAAGGCCGGTGAGCCCTCGCAGAGCGCACCCCAACCCGTGTTGGATGCGTCTGTCGAGATAACTTTTCGGTGAGAAAAGGGCCCCATGGAAACGCCCCGCTGAAACCATTCTGCTACAGTCCATGGCTGCAGAGCTGTGATACAGGTCTGCGTTACTTTTTATCAGCTGGCGGCCCGTGGTCCACGCGCGGTGAGACACACGGCTCTTCAACCAGAACTGAAGCGGGCGCATGCGCAGTAACCCCAGCTGGAGCACCGCGGAGGCTGAGGCCATGTAACCCAACGCCTTCTGAAACGTTTTCTGAGGTGTGAGTCTGTTCATCTGAAAAGATGCGGCGAGACGCTGAACACGGCGTGCGCGCTGTGTTGACAGACGAGCCGTCATCGTGACCGAGTCTAACTCTATACCCACGAAGGAGATAGTCTGACTGGGTTGTAGCGCGCTCTTTGTCCAGTTGACAGAGAGGCCCAGGGCTTTCAGATGGTCGAGGAGAACTGTACGATGAGACAGTAGCTCTCTCTGTGATTGTGCCAAAATCAGCCAGTCGTCCAAATAGTTCAGTATTCGCAGCCCCTGACTCCGCATCCATGCACTTCGTGAACATACGGGGCGCTAATGATAGGCCGAACGGAAGGACGGTGTATTGATAAACCTGGCCTTCGAAGGCGAAACGTAAGAATGGCCTGTGAAGGGGATTTATCTGAATCTGAAAGTACACATCTTTCAGATCTAGTGAAATGAACCAGTCCCCCTGGCGCCCATGCGCGAGGAGTTTTCTGATAGTGAGCATTTTGAACGGTCTCTTCATGAGAACTTTGTTCAGAAATCTGAGGTCTAAGATTGGTCTGACGCCGCCGTCTTTCTTGGGAACAAGAAAATAACGGCCGTAAAACCCAGACTCGCTCATAGACAGAGGAACTCTCTCTATAGCCCTTTTGCACAAAAACTTTGCTATCTCTGAACGGAGCAGCATCACTGCTTCTGGGTTCACAGTAGTTTCTAGCCGTGCTCGAAAACGTGGAGGACGGCGGTGAAACTGTAAGCGATAGCCTAGCCTTATTGTGTTTAGTACCCACTGGGAGATTCCCGGAATAACTTCCCACGCTTTAAAGCGTAACGCTAGGGGGTGAATGGCTACATGGTCCCCGTCGCTACACATAACGGGCTGCGTGAGCGCGCTCATAGTATTTAAGACAGCGGGACTTATGCTCAGAGAGGAGTTTTTGGGCCGTGTAACAGAGTGAACAGAGGGGGGACGCGCACACGGGCTCGTGGGCGCGCTTATGCACCTGAACTCGAGCGATTTGGAACCGCTTTATGAGAGTGGACTCTGTGTGAGACACGGGAACTGAAGTGCTTTTGTGTATGAGTGAACACTGTGTTGTGGGCACATTTTCTACACAAGAGGCTTTTATGCTCTTTTTGCGATTTTTCTGGATCACCGTGAAAATGGCGTTTGAGCTAATGCAAGCGGGAAAAGAGACCGGCTTGGTAATGGCGGAATACACTGCTGTAGTAGCCGCGTGAGCGGGGACTAACAGAGGGCGAAACTTTGACGGCGGTCCGGCCGCGGCTGGAGAGCGCCGTCTTTATCTCAGCTGTGTTAGGCAGACTTCGAGTGATCAGGTTTCAGCGCGCATCTAGGCCGAGGCCCCCGAGGCGGCGGCGGTCTGTGGCGGCTGTCAGAGCGAGAACGAGGGCGGCCGCCCTGGCGCCGCTGAGAAGTCTGACTGTGCTGAGCTGGGCGCTGGGGTGGGGCTCGTGCAGGAGGCTGGTCACGTGAGCGGCCTGCAGAGGAGCTAGCGCGACGAGGCAGAAAGAGGTTCATGGCCTGGGGGGCTTTCTGTACTTCGGAAAAACGGTCAACGATACCCGTGACGGCAGATCCGAAGAGGCCGGATGGAGAGAGCGGGGCGTTGAGAAAAGCGGCGCGCTCAGAATCTCCCATGTCGGCGAGTGTGAGCCACAAATGTCTCTCAGACACACAAATGGCAGCCATGCATTCCCCCAGGGCTTGAGCGGCAGATTTTTTTTTTTTTTTTTTTTTTGCGAAGGGCAAGGTCCGTGGCGCTCCTCAAATCCGCGAATGGAGGGGAATTTCTTCCACTCTCATCCCATTCGCGAAGTTTTGTCACCCTGTAGAACCTGCAGGACGGACATAGAGTGAAGTGCAGAGGCTGCTTGGCCGGCGGCTGAATAAGCGCGGGCGTGAAAGCTAGAAGTCGCTCTGCTGGCTTTTAGAGGGAAGCACAGGTGATGAACGCCATCTCGTGGAGGGCGGGCACAGATGTGCGGCGACCAGGTCCTCTACAGGGGGAATGGAGAAATAGCCCTTCTCTGCGGCTCCATCCACAACGCGAAGCGGGGTGGAAGCGTCAGAGCGAGTTCTAGCAGAGAGCGGGGCATTCCAGGACTTCGCGAGTTCCGCGTGCAGTTCAGGCAGAAAGGGCGCGGCCCGTTTAGTGGCGGGATTCGAACGCTGGCGGAAGTAGCTGCCGTCCATACGGTTGGTGGTCTGCTCGGGGGGAGGGGACCACTCGAGCCCGAGGCGTTCGACGGCCTGAGAGAGGAGGCGTCATAAATTCCTCCTCGATAACAGCGCGGGTCCCGGTGGATTCTCGGGCCGAGGAGGCGTGAGAACCGGACCATTCCTCACTGTCTGAAGCGAGAAGCGAACATGTCTCCTTGATGTCCGCGGCGTCATCTGAGGCAACAGAGCGGCCACTCGGCGGTAGCTGTATGTCCGGAAGCGGCGGAGACGGAGAGCGGGAGGCGACAGGCTCCGGCGGGATGAACGCTTCAGGCTGGGGTTCCGGCGGCCTCTGAGAGCGGCGTTTCTTCTTCCGCGGCGAAGTCAGAGGCGGCGCGGAAGCATGTTTAGTGACCTGAAGTCGAGCCCGCAGGGTCGACAACGGCATGTTTTCGCAGAGCTCGCAGCCGCCGTCGGCGAGGGTGAGCTCGGCGTGCTCCAATCCGAGGCAGAGAGCGCAGATGACGTGGCGGTCTCCGCCCTCGAGGGGAGCGCGGCAAGAACCGCAGGAAATTTTTAGAGACATCTTGAAAAAGACGCTCTGCTCTTTAGGATACAATATAGGAAGCTTTTGTAAAAAGGATACAAATCCGTCGGATGGCGCTAGCTCGCAGGACGGCTGAAGGTGGCGAAGACGGCCGGCTTCCTCAGTCTCCCAGATGCTCGCTAAGTTGCCTTTTCAACGACGGCGGCTTCTCTCAAGATCAGCAGATGCGTGTAGCCTCGCTGAAGAGATGAAAATCAGAGTTACAGCCTATGACGCCGATATTTATACTCTCTGACCACGCCCTACTCGGCGGGTTCTGACGCAATGAGAGCATGTCTGACTCTCATTGGCCAAGAGTTCATTCGCGTCTCCTCATAGGCTTAAGCAGTTCCCTGTGAGCGAACCAATGAGCTGCTAGCTAGCCCGCTCATGGTCTGCTGCAGCTGAACTGCGTTGACAATGGATACAAAATTATAGGATAATTTTTTGGCTTCAATTTCTCAGAAAAGATGAATCTTTCCCGTAGCGTAAGCTAGCTTACGCAATACGAGAGAACCTCTCGTAAGAGAACCTTCATTTCTTTTCGACTGAAGAAAGAAAGACATGGACATCTTGGATGACATGGGGGGGGGAGTAAATTATCAGCAAAAGTTTTTTTTAAAAGTGAACTAATCCTTTAATGGCTTAAACGACCGTTTTGTGAAGTTTGAAGAAATGGTCATGAAAAATACAGCCGAGACTGCTATAGTGCAAGAAAATGTGAAAGGGCTGTAAATTCAATGGAAAGGTACCGAGGAAGCAGTAAAACAGATGAGTGACCAGATGACTATCCTGAGGGAGAAACAAGAAGAGTCGGAGCGGTCCAGTAGGAGATGGACTCTTCTGAATCTTCCAGAGAGCAGCATGAGGATGTGAGGAAGGAGGTGCTGGAGATTATTGCGGAGATCATTCCAGAGGAAAAGAGCAAACTTGGATTCACGGTGGACACTGTGCACAGGGTCGGACGCCCGAGAGCGGATAAAAGCACACGTCCGATCATCATCCAATTCACCATGCGCACCTTCGGATTCAAACTATGGAGAGCTTCCCTCAACGCTGATGTCATGAAGAAAACGAACCTGCGGATGACTGAAGATTAAACCAAGCGGCAACATTCTGATCTGAAAAATGAAGCCTACCCGGAAGTGCGAAAAACTGCAATACATCTAAACTCCTCTAGGGGCCGGTCCCAGAAGGGAGCAAATGTCCATAGACCCCCATGTTAAAATGTCAGTTTTCACAGCATAAATTCATGTTTTTACAGGTTGGTCCCATGGACTCTTATTGTATTTTTCGATAGGTTCCGAGTGCCTGACAACTGTGAGTTAGTTTAGATCGTATTTAGATATAAAATGTATGACAAATAAGGGCGTAGTTAAGCTGATAACGGGCTGCGCTGAGTGTAATTCCTAAAATATGTGACGTCTCGGCCGTGATCTGACACAACACATCAGACCACCTCTGGATCCTTCCTGAACATTTGGATTGAAATATTTCCAAGATGGCGCCGCCCATACTCCTATAACTTTAACAGACATCCAGTTCTTTATTTTCTTTTTTGCATTACGACAGACTTCTGTTTTAGTTCCTTAAAAATAATATCTTTGAATGTCAGAAGTATTCGCGATAACAGCAAGAGGAAATCAATCTTTTTATTCAGTAGACGGGAAAATGCTGACTTATTTTTTTTTTTTTTACAGGAGACTCATTCGGTGGACGATGATGTGAAGTTCTGGAAAGCACAGTGGGGTGATATATGATATTTCTGTCATGCCTCTCAATAATCAGCTGGTGTCGCCATTATACTTCATACATTTAAAGGAGATATCATTGAATCAGTGACCTCAAATGAGGGTAGATGGAAAATCTTGGTTTTCAAATTAGACAATTCCTTCTTTATAGTTTGTAATTTATATAACTATAATAATACAGCTCAAGCAAAAATAATGTTTTTACAACTTTGTTGGAAACTTGAAGCCTTTAAAAACAAATATAAGGAGGCACATTTGACTATCGGAGGTGATTATAATGATGCTCCAGATGATCTTGTAGATGGAGAACCTGTAAGATTAACTCCACATTCGAGATTCAAAAGTACAGCATATACAGTGAAGAAAATAAGTATTTGAACACCCTGCTATTTTGCAAGTTCTCCCACTTAGAAATAATGGAGGGGTCTGAAATTGTCATCGTAGGTGCATGTCCACTGTGAGAAACATAATCAAAAAAAATAAAAATCCAGAAATCACAATGTATGATTTTTTAACTATTTATTTGTAAGATGCAGCTGCAAATAAGTATTTGAACACCTGTCTATCAGCTAGAATTCTGACCCTCAAAGACCTGTTAGTCTGCCTTTAAAATGTCCACCTTCACTCCATTGATTATCCTAAATTAGATGCACCTGTTTGAGGTCGTTAGCTGCATAAAGACCCCTTTCCACCCCATACAATCAGTCACTAGAGACAAAATTGTACACCTCCACAAGGCTGGAAAGGGCTACGGGGAAATTGCCAAGCAGCTTGGTGAAAAAAGGTCCACTGTTGGAACAATCATTAGAAAATGGAAGAAGCTAAACATGACTGTCAATCTCCCTCGGACTGGGGCTCCATGCAAGATCTCACCTCGTGGGGTCTCAATGATCCTAAGAAAGGTGAGAAATCAGCCCAGAACTACACGGGAGGAGCTGGTCAATGACCTGAAAAGAGCTGGGACCACCGTTTACAAGGTTACTGTTGGTAATACACTAAGACGTCATGGTTTGAAATCATGCATGGCACGGAAGGTTCCCCTGCTTAAACCAGCACATGTCAAGGCCCGTCTTAAGTTTGCCAATGACCATTTGGATGATCCAGAGGAGTCATGGGAGAAAGTCATGTGGTCAGATGAGACCAAAATAGAACTTTTTGGTCATAATTCCACTAACCGTGTTTGGAGGAAGAAGAATGATGAGTACCATCCCAAGAACACCATCCCTACTGTGAAGCATGGGGGTGGTAGCATCATGCTTTGGGGGTGTTTTTCTCCACATGGGACAGGGCGACTGCAGTGTATTAAGGAGAGGATGACCGGGCCATGTATTGCGAGATTTTGGGGAACAACCTCCTTCCCTCAGTTAGAGCATTGAAGATGGGTCGTGGCTGGGTCTTCCAACATGACAATGACCCGAAGCACACAGCCAGGATAACCAAGGAGTGACTCTGTAAGAAGAATATTAAGGTTCTGGCGTGGCCTAGCCAGTCACCAGACCTAAACCCAATAGAGAATCTTTGGAGGGAGCTCAAACTCCGTGTTTCTCAGCGACAGCCCAAAAACCTGACTGATCTAGAGAAGATCTGTGTGGAGGAGTGGGCCAAAATCCCTCCTGCAGTGTGTGCAAACCTGGTGAAAAACTACAGGAAACGTTTGACCTCTGTAATTGCAAACAAAGGCTGTTCAAAGGCCGTGCAAACAAAGGTGTTCAAATACTTATTTGCAGCTGTATCTTACAAATAAATAGTTAAAAAATCATACATTGTGATTTCTGGATTTTTTTTTTTAGATTATGTCTCTCACAGTGGACATGCACCTACGATGACAATTTCAGACCCCTCCATGATTTCTAAGTGGGAGAACTTGCAAAATAGCAGGGTGTTCAAATACTTATTTTCTTCACTGTATTTGTGAACAACTGGTAATTACAGATGTTTGGCGTTTTCTAAACCCTGATATTAACTAATTTACCTGGAGCAACATCAGTAGATTGTCTAGAATTGATCTATGGTTTATTTCTCCCTCTTGTCTGCAATTTGTGGCAGAATCATCATAGCTATGCCCCATTTTTTTATCATAAATTAATTTCAATCCATTTAGCAGGAACAAAACAACTAAATGGTAATATACGTGGTTATTGGAAACTAAATAATAATATATTAAAAGATAAGGAGTTTTGTGATTTAGTAAAAAAAAAAACAGCAAAAAAACGATGTGAAACAAACAAAAATGGAAATTGTTCAAGTTTAAAATGAGAGAAATAGCAATTAAACGAAGTAAAGCAATTAAAAAAGGAAATATAGAAATAGAAATAAGTATTATGGATAATTTAAATATTCTAATGACTAAGAATAATCTTTCAGAGGAAGAAGAAACTAACTTATACGTTTCTGAATGGTACTTTTTTTTAAAAATAGCATCGAACTAACTGGCTACTAGAAACAAACAGCGTTGGCATTGGTTTACGTTCTTGATCAAATCGAAAAATTACGTCATAAAGTATACATGGAAAATACATTTACAAAATTAGTACATAATTACAAATTCAGGTCCAAAAAGTTTGTACGCGTTTGTCAGACACACGAGATAGCATAACTAAGTGGCTACTAAAGCCATTACACTGGCATTTGTTTACGTCCTTGATAAAACTAAAACATTACGTCTGAAATTATACATGCAAATACATTTAAAATTATTAAGTCTTACTTTCAGTTTGTGGCCCAACAACTGCAGCCTCTGGTCCCACTCCGATCATATTTTGAGCTATTTTTAAACATTCCCAGTGGTCTTTAAAGGTGCCATATGTAAAAATTGAGGTAAAAATATCCAAAAAATGAGCTACACGCATTAAAAGAATGAGAAGAAATAAGTGCAATGATGTCATTAAAAAAATGAAAAGTTATAGTGCTGCCGAGATATAAACCTGAATTAGCATGCTAAATTACTAGCCCCGGCCCGGGCAGTGTCATAATACCAGCTTCGACCATGGGAGGCGGTATGCGGGCAACATACATAACCACCAGCCAAACTGCAACACACGAATAACTCGCACGGCTTGTGGGCGTACTTGAGCCTGATGTCAGTCAATCGTGTGGAAAGGACTTAACAGCCCACTACTACATTTCAGTTCAGGGAAGAGTTCAAAAAAATTATTGGTCGATATTATGTATGAGGAATACATTTTGGTAAGTTGCAGCATACTGTATCTTTCAACAGTGTTCGTGTTTTTTTACTAGCTAGTAGAGATGATCGGTTCACGTACGCTAGGGATCTGTCATGTAACATTTACAAGCGCCAAAACGCTATTTATTGTTTGAATTGCGTAATAAAATTGACAGAATCTGAGAGCTGAGATTTTTTTATATCATAACTAAACCTGCTCTGTCTAGTCTGTCAGTCTCCGTGTCCTCTTTGCTTTGCGATATGAGACCGGCCTTTATAATTTAGTGTTGAGATGTTGTTCATTGAGTCTCTAATCTCTAAAAATCTCCAAATGCTCCACGTGAAACTGCGGTCTTACTATCGTGTCAATTGATTTGATTAATATGCGCGAGGGAGAGAGAGCAGGACCGCGCTCGTGTTGTTTGAAGACGTGAGAGTGCCGTGAGAGTGCGCGCGCGGCCGGGGCTCGCTCTCTCTCTCTGCTCGTTATAACGCGCCCTGTCAAGCGCAGCGGCAGCAGTCATTCTATCATTCATTCTATCTGACGTATTCTATCTACATCACCGATCAAAATAGGCTTTGGCGGGACAAAGCGGACTATTTGACGGTTTTAGAAGATTAACAACCCGAAACTAAAAAACAGACTAGAGTAGGCCAACTTTCTGGAGGTATACTGCCCCCATCTGGTATGGAATATGTGGAGTATGAATTTATTTTTTTACATAAGGCACCTTTAAATTATGATTATGCCATTTTTAGCCAAAATCACAAAACCTGTGCCGTTTTCTGGGACTTAGCTTCAGCAGAGCGGCAGTAGCTCATTAGCAATTCGCCTCTGCGTTGTGGGCGGAGCCATTGGCACGGAGACGACCCTCCAGAAAAGGGGGGAAAAAAGCAGAAAAGCGCCACTTTGGCCGCACTCTGCTAGCAAGAGGCGGGATCGTTCAACTAGCTCCCGACAGAAAGAAAAAAAAAACGTACCGGTAAATACACAGGCTGTCCAGTTGATGGTGTCTTGATGGAAGGCACTGCATCCGGCTTCAAAAACAATTTACTGACAAAGCCCATTTTTTTCTCCTGTCAGTTGGTGAAACAGTCTTCTGTGAAGTGCTGACCGCAAACCGATGTGTGGTTTTTAACATTGCCGTGACCAAGGAACGTAATCCATCTCTCACTCACAGCAACATGTTTTGGTAAAGCATGAAAGCTAATACCACTATCTCTCCTCTTAGCATTGCAACCCGCTACCGCACATAGGTGTTGATCCGCCATCGTCTACTCTACTCCTCACTCAGAACCTGAGCGGGCGGAGCGGGGCGGAGTATGAGCTTGTGGCCCCGCCCAGTGGAGTTACTACGTCACAACTCCAGTCTATTTTAGCGGCATTTTAGCCTCTGCTACTGATTCACAGCCATTTGAATGTAGAAATACAACTTTGAGCTTATTTTTCTCAAGATATGTCCTCTAACATCAGAAAAATGACACAAGAACATGTTAACACCTAGAAAAACATTATTTTCATCGGACTGGGTCTTTAAAGTTGGAACTGCTTCATGTTTTAATAACAGTTTCTTGTTATTGCATTTGTGGAGATTCTGGAAGCTGTCTTCCGTAAAATGCGCAGCACAGAGAGCTAAATTACGATTGTAATTTTCAGGAACATAATCAAACATAAATTGTAGCCATTGTTGACGAACTACGGCGTCCGTAGGAAGCCCGAAAACAGAAGTCCTGACAGCTGGGTGAAAATACGGTTCTCCACTATAACCCTTCGATTAGCAGCAGAAATATGGCCATGCCCCCTTTTTTGCATATTCCGGAGGGAGGGTTGATGTAAATTTATGGGTTAGTTACGTATAAAACCCGGGAAGTATCTCGTTGTAGTCCCATTCGACTTCGAGTCGTTTTTGTAGGCCTTAATATCCCTAAAATGAAATAGAAAGATGCGCTTACAGACGCTCACATCCACACATGTAAACACAACACTACTGCTTCTGCTTCTTATTTGGGCTTATTGGCGGTTCGCATTCTTAAAAAGAGCATTACCGCCATCTACTGTAAGTAATGGATAAGAGACATTACTATTCCCAGAACAATCAGGACTCGTGCTTTCAATGTTGCTGCGTGTTCAGCTCCTCCATCTACAGTTCAAGTCCTTCACATTCCAGATTGGGATAATGATACCATTAATAATAATAATAATAATAATAATAACAAACCTATATTCTATAAATCAAATTTGTTCTATTTAAAAACTTTTATTAAATTTTAAATTACCCCCTTCTATTCAGTTTAAAAGCTCCTTTAATGATATTAGTTGGCCACCTTTCTTCTTCGTTTCTTCAATTATCTTATTTCTATCCACTGAATATTTCTTACACTTAGTGAGTACATGTTTCCACTGTTTCTCTGATTCCACACAACACTGACGTCTTCTTCTGATGTTTTATGGCGGATTGGCAAGCCAACGTAAAAGGTGCATTACCGCCACCTACTGATCTGGAGTGTGGAGTGCACATAGTTTTGGAAGAATATACAATGAATCTGAGGTAAAAAAAAAAAAAAAAAAACTAGATTCTAACACAACAACTAGATTCTATTCATTGTTCCTGTATCTTTTAGAAATTTTAATAATATTTCATTGACTCTTGACTGTCTTGCCTCGTTTCCTAAAAATACTTATTGAATTCCCATCAATTCATTGACGTCTTCACTTCCGGGTCAAGAAGCTGTCCATTAAAAACTCAGTAGCCAATGAGAACACACTGCTACTAGCCCCGCCCCCACGAGAGCTATGTGTCAGAACAGCGAACGAAAACTTCAGAAGCGTAAACGAAAACTCTGGAAGCGCATTTGTAAGTTTAGATCAGTGAAAGAAATATGAGAAATAGTTAGCAAAACATGCAGTGTATTAAAAACAAAGTAAAAAAAAAAAATCCCTGAGATTCATTCTTTTTCAGTTTCAAAGATATTTTATTAAGTTTCAATATATATTTTTTTATTAGTTTCTTGAAAAGTTACGTTTATTGAAACAAAAGTAATTCCATATCAGCGCAGCAACTTATACTGTTCATGCACCAACAGCAACATTACACACTATTTAAAATGAAAAAAGTGAAATCGCAATCAACCACCCCTTTAATAGTGTAGGAGGCCTACATTTTTTATTGAATTGTAGCTATAATATTACAAGATTGCCGCTAAAACAATCCCAAAACTGCTGTGGCTCTGCATCAGACACTTCTCGGATAGGCTGAAATCACTCACGTGGTACGTGACGTATCTCTCTGTGTGTGTGTGTGTGTGTGTGTGTGTGTGTGTGTGTGTGTGTGTGTGTGTGTGTGTGTGTGTGTGTGTGTGTGTGTTGCCGCGAGGGACTCGGGAGAGACAAATCTCAACAATCATCACCACTACCACCAGTCACCGACAGCTCCGAACTAAGATTAAACAACATTTACTTAATTCGTATCAAATTTCCCCCAAACTCAGGGCCCTGATTAGTCCTAGTGACTGGTTCAGTCTGGCAGACTGGCACACAATTTATCTGGTCATCGTAGGCTAAAAGAAAAAAAGTTATCGTTTACTATTAGTTACTTAACTAATAATTATGTCTAACTGCCATCTGCCGGCACCATGACAAACTGAGTTAGTCACAGACTTGTGAGGTATTTTTTTTCCAGGATTATTATTACTATTACGTTGTTATTATTATTCCTCACAGCGTCGCAGGACGACACAAAGTACATGAATTTGATTAAACTTTATGTGTTTTATCGAGTTGATGTGGGTCATTTGCGTTTCAACAGCGCGCGCTCTCCGTAGGCGTGTTCACATTAGCAGATAATGAGTTGCCATGGGAACGACTGACAACTCTATCTTTTTAGACAGATTACATAAAGAATATTTGTTTTTGTTTTGAACTAGATCATCCACCAAAACACACCGGCGCGTTTGTCGACCCCAGAGGCTTAACTTTAGCCTAATAGGAAGTAACATAAATTGTGATTAAAAAGATATGCTCACTCACCAGAAGACGCCGCTGCGGCGGCCGAGTGCACGCAGGACGAGCAGCGTTTGGCACTGCGTCGCTTTTCAGCGCGAGCTGTGTGGAGAAGCCCATTTCCACCTCCATCGCGTTGGAGAAGCAATCCCGCGAAAAATGCAGGTTGCACACTCCAGCTCTAGGGGGGAACTCGCGGTCTTCCAGGCCAAGTGCATACAACCACTGGTGCCTAATTTTCAAGTCAGCTGGAAAGCTATGCAGTCCAGCAGTGCTGTTACAACCAGGAACACTACACCTGCGTCCCATCCTAACCACTCTAAATACAGATAAAGCTAATGCTAAAAAGCTATAACTTGAAGCTAACCTAACTGTTACAATCCTATGCTACTAACTAACTGGGCTTCTACACTAAAACTATGCTAATTACCTGTCTATGATACACACAATAATCTAAATATAAATGCTATGCTAACTAGATGCTAATATACACTATCCTGATCGTTTTAAATACTCACAATTCCAACTCCTGCTTCAGTGGATTGAAAGGAACAACATGTTTTTATACCAGAGGCTGAGCCTATGCCAAGGGCGTGGTGAGCTGGTGCCTGCTTAGGTCACATGGCACCACAACATCCAATAGGAAAATTCAACAAGTTCACCTGAAGAGGGCAGCACTCAGACGCTTTCACACCACATATTGTAGAATTAAATTACACAAATGTCAATAAAATTACTGGAATCAATAAACAGCACTAATAAAGCCCCAGTGTTACATATCATTAACTAAAAAAAGTTGTTTTAGGGTTTAGTTACCCTTTCAAAATACTTACGTTTTCTTCATCTGCAGCTTTGCCTCGTTCAGTTGGTATGGCTCCCTCGTTCAGGAACAACTTTGAAGCAAATCCTGCTTTATACTGTCCAAGGTTGCGAAAGCACTCCGGCTTGAAGTGACTCGCGCACACGAGCAGGTTTTTGCTGACTGTTCCTGGGGGATCCCCGCTGAAAATAAACCTAACCCACTGCTCTCTTGTCCTCTCTGAGGCTGGGACTCTGAATAGTGTCCTGTGCTCGTCTGTGCAGCCGACGACAGAACAGTTTGCATGCTTTGCTCGCACTTTTGCCATTGTGTTAGAACTGGTTACTCGCTTGCGAAACCAAATGGCGGCTCCGTGGGTGAAACGTGCAGATTAATATTATAATAAGATCCTCTTCCTACGCCAGAAGGGAGCGAAATCTGATCGGCTTATTTTTTTTAAACGCTTGCAGAGAAAGGCTCACCAAAATAAAGTTACTGGGTTTCACTTTTCATGTTTTCTGTGTTGGTTGAAGCACCGGGGACACGATTATAGCTCTTAAACACGGAAAAGGGGAATCTCTATCTCTCCAAACCTCAATAGCAGCACAAATCACAGGACATCAACTAACTAGAAACAGGTCAATCACAAGACAACTAGATAAGATGCAGTAGGCTATTTAAAGTGTGGGAAATAATCATACATTTGGTTAATAAATGTACATATTTGTATAAATGTGGAAAGTATAGAATCTCTAAGAATATTTTTTATAGAAGTTGAAGTATAAATGTGTTTGTAAAAAAAAAAAGTACAAAAGGAATTAGCTAAATGTCAGTATGATGGAGTAAGGCAAGTCACACCACAGGACATTTCATGTACACCATTTCTAAATCATTGCTTAAACTTAAAAAAAATGGCCACACTTTAATTTAGGGTCCAATTCTCACTATTCACTTACTATTAACTACAACTTTTGCCTCAATAAACTCCTAATTACTTGTTAATAGTTAGGAAGGTAGTTGTTAATCTTAGGAATTGGGTGGATAAAGGGATGTAGAATAAGGTCGTGCTTTATAAGTAGGCTAATAAACAGCCAAATATCCTAGCCTAATATGCATGCTAATTAGCAACTAGTTATGGTGAGAATTGGACCATAAACTAAAGTATGGCTTTTTACTTGTGGTTTCATTTTTTTAATCCAGTCACAAGTTGTTGTTTTTTAAAGGCATGTTACAATATTTAATGGCAGTTCTAATTGTTTGCAATATTTTGATCAGAAATTACATTATCTGCTTTTCCACAGTCGGGACCTTTTGGGCTTTTGGATACTTTTTTTTTAGTTGACCATGGAGACCCCCAACCAGCTGAACAACAGCGTGACCAGTGCCGTCGCAGGTGGGGTGCGAGGCCCTGTGCGAACTTGAAATGCGAGGCCCCTCCCAGGCTCTGAACGTTATTTTGGCTGCGCAGCCCACTTGTTAGCCTTCCGCTTAAATGAATTATAAATACACATAAAAACTAATAGGCTATTTGCAGTATATTAAATCGTTTTTGACCTAATTATCTGGCACTGAAATTACACACTCTGTCGGCTCTGACGGCGTTGCATCACGTGCACCTGCGCAATATGATTTCCGAAAATAGTAGCCTATATGTCAACTAGTGATATCGGCACAAGAACTGTTGAGGAATATGCAACATAATTTAGACAATTGTTTTTGTCATAGCCTAATGTTATAATAACTGACAGACACTATCATTTCAGCCGCTCTGTGCAATTCCTCGCACAGAGCGATGCTGAAGCTTCGCGGCTGAGACACGAATGTTTCAAATGTTTAAAAGGTATTACATTGAAATCTGTTGAATAGAGTGTAAATTTAGTTCGTGGATGATTAAATAATGATAAGCGGATAATCACCCGTATGGAGATCATTAACTTTTTTTTTTTTACTGGCTCAAAACAAATACAGCACAATTACGCAATACCGTCGTTGCGTGCGGGTGCACCTGCAGTTATAAACACGATTATTACTAATTGGCATATTTCAATGCCAATTCTTATATGTTCATTCATATAGCCTACTCAAAACAGATGAGCTGTGATATGCAAACTGTTGCTTGCAAACTTGCATTCGACTTTTTTTCCGTTATCTATTTTCGTAAAATGCTGCCACACTGTCGATGTCTTTGACATGGTAGGGTAGACTGGGTACAGTTGAGACACCTTAAATAACTTGCGTGCGCAGCAAGCACAAGTTGTGATTTTTGCTGTGCACATGCGTATTAGTGTCATCTTTGATCGTGGGAAATTTGAACAATGGACGCATCTCCGATCCGAAGATATCGGCAAAGTTTTTTTTCTAGGTATAGACGTTCACTTCACCATGCACACTCCACAATGAATAGCTTATTATCCTTATGTAACTGTTAAACGTAACTGGTGTCATCGCAAACGTTATTCTTTGCTCTAAAAACTGGCATATTTCATGGTATTGTGTCATGCAAGATCATTGCAAAATCTAGAGAAATGTGCAAGGTGGCCGGCGGGGCATGGTTGAGACACAGTGTATCAACTGTACCCCCGATAGATTTCTATTAAGAAACACACTGTTTAGTTGTTCAGTGTTATGATAACAGGTTTAACGTCGTAATTAGCCAGCATAGGACGCAAATGAAAATAAAATTTGATATTTGTGATATTTAAACTGTGTATTATTAATAAATATATTAAATATATTGTTCCTGTTTTATATATTTTAACCAGTGCTAATTTAAATAAAATGAATGAATTTAAATGGATGAATAAATAAACATGTTGCCCAATTGTTTTTTTTCTTTATTTGTCTTTATTATATTTGCAATGAACATTTAGCCTTTACATCATTAAAAATGGGTGTCTCAACTGTACCATGCACTGTCTCAACTGTACCCCACATGGGTACAGTTGAGACAAAGTTAAGACAAAAAGCACCTTATTTTTATGAGCTAATTGTGGAAAATATAAACTACTTATGGGTACTATTGCTTGATAATATCTTAGTCTACAATCTAATGAATTGTCATGTGGCATGTCATGTAGAAATTCATTTCTTTTCAGTATCTATTTTTGTGTGAAAAATCAAAACGCAAAAAGTGTCTCAACTGTACCCAGTCTACCCAAGGAGACTGACAGTAAATTAAACGCATATTCATCAAACCTCCATACCAATGCCTTCTAGTACTTTCTTCAATCTCTCCAGTGGGTTGGGCTAATCCAAAAAAGTGAAAACATGGGGGGTGTTCTGAAGACAGGCTGTTTCCTGTGAAACAGGAGTGCTCTGAAAACACCCCCATTAGCAATTAGTGCTTTCCAACTGATGAAATTAACACGTCAAAAATCAGAATTTTGGTTGATCCAGAACGTATCGACCAATAAATCAACTAATCGACTGGGAGATTACAGCCCGTGAAAAACCCGCTTAATTTGTTGAAAAAAGCAGCATTGCGAGGCCCCCTGGTGGCGCGAGGCCCTGTGCGGTTGCACAGTTTGCACAGCCCTTGCGACGGCTCTGAGCGTGACCACTGACCAGACTGGAAGACCAGCTTAAACCAACAAAAGATCAGACAGGCTGGTTTTAGCTCTTATTTTTTTATATATTTATATTTCTGCATCATTCTGCAATCATAATCACCATCAGATCGCAAATAAGTTATTTCAAACACTGGCTGGTTTCCAGTGGCGGCTTGTCCATAGGGGGCGCTGGGGCGCCGCCCCCATCAACATTTCAGAAATTAACATGTGTAAAAACATTATATTAAAATGAAATAATAATCAAATAAAAAATAGTTTACTCATGTGCTGGCTGGTAGTAAGAGCCTCAGAATTTAATAAAAACTGTGTCTTTAATTGATTAACTATTTACTATGTTTTTCAATACGTTTCATGGGCGAGGGACGCCGGACACATGGGTGTCTATGTGAGTACACAAATTCTCGGGCAGCATGTGACCTGAAGCTGGTCTCTGATTGGTTTCTTAAAGATCCTCCTCGGGGCGCAAGTCGTTGCGTCCCTGGCCAATCATAATTGGATACATGTTATTTTATCCAATCTTATTGGTTCTCGTCACCTGTCATTCAACTGTACGCGGCGGGAAATAACTTTGCTTGCTAGTCACTAGGCTGATCACTTTTTATTACGCAATGGCAGCAGTTAATCAAAATTCTGTTACTTATTTACAAAAAAAAACGTTCTCAAGACTTTCGCTTGATCTCGGACCGGAACAGCCAGATTTACACATCCAGCAGCAGGCAAGTGACCGAGGACGAAGTTACAAACGGAGCTTTACCCGCGCTTGTTACGAGAAACGGAGCTGGCTGACTGGATGTAATGTTAGCAGTATATTATATAGGCTCGCCGCTCATTGCTTGCAAAGTGAGAGATTTCAAGCCTTTATTTGTTATAATTTTGATGATTATGGCTTACAGCTTATGAAACCCACAAAATCTAAATGTCATAGGCTAAAGCTTTTCTGCTGAAGGAAGCATGAAGTCAATGCAGCCGTCTACCAGGACATTTAGAAAGCTTTATGAAGATGCTTTATGAAGGATTTTCACCTGCCCACACTGCCAAAATAACCAAAACCTGGTTCAATGACCATGGGATTACTGTGTAACTACTACAGTGCGATTTCATGTAATATTCTAATTTTAAAAAATTGATTTCGTGGGTTCCATAAGCTGTAAGCCATAATCATAAAAATTATAACAAATCAAGGCTTAAAATATCTCACTTTGCAAGCAATGAGCCTTTTTTATAAAATTAGTTTCACATTTTAAGTTAAATTCCTAAAATAATTGACCTTTTCCATGATATTCAAATTTTTGGAAAGGGACTGTATATAAAGGAGAGCAACATTGTTCAAGTAGGAAACATGATTTTTGTTTCTACTTTGTTGGTCTGAAATGTAAATAAAAAGAGATCAAAATAGCTTTTTTGTTTCTGCTTTGTATTTTGCCCCCCCCCCCCTAAAATAAAAAATGCGCCCCCCCAAAAATAATTATCACCAGCCGCCACTGCTGGTTTCTGAAAGAGAGTTTTGAGCTGAGATTGGTTTAAAATGTCTTAAATGTTGAAGTCAGCTGGTCGGCTGAGATGATAGGATGGGAATGCGTCTCCTGACTCAGACGCATACTAGACGAACACTATAACTCGTGTTCATCATGACTTATTCTGGTGTTAAGAGTCCAAATTTAAAGCTTAAAGGAGAACTCCGGGCAATTTTTAAGTTAATCTTGATCGTTAGATCTTTGTGAGTACTGTCTATAGAAAAAAAAAACGAACCGGATTCGTGCTTGCCACGCGGAGCTGCGACCGCGAATGCCCAGAGCTCCCACTCAGCTATAACAGCAGCAATGGGGGCATAACATAAAGAGAGTTTTTGTGCCTCTTAACAGACACAAAATGCAATTAAAATGTCTGTCCAACATGAACAGGGGCCTTTCCTGTGAACAAGATGCGTTTAGCAACTTAACCATGTGTGGCGGCACATAAAAACAATCCAAAGACCGCTATGGAGCTGAGTGGAGGAATAACTTCTGTGACGCGTTTTTCTTTGAAGCTTGCATGTTGTTTTATTTTGTACAGGTTTCACGTTTGCACGGTCAACAAAATATGTGCTCCAGCACTCACCCCCATTCTTCCATATGAACACACACACACACACAACAGGTGTTTTAACCCCACTTAATTAATGACACTCCCATTATCGTTTGGTCACATGACTTTCCCATTACATGGCTCCTACATACCAGCCCCTAATTATTATAAATCGATAATTATATTAAATACACATAGGAGACATTTATAAATACAAGATCTCAAAATTAAAAAAAAAACAAACATTTTTTACATCAATCATAAATGTTTGCACATTTACAATACATCAATTCTTCAGTACTGAGTCCTTGTAAAGTCCATAACACAGTGTCAGCACCGAGTGAATTTACCATCGATGTAAAGTGAGAAATATGTGGTGCGTCAATGTAATAAGTGATAAGTCCATGTCTGTGTTAAAAAGTAATTCTCTTTCAAGGAAAATGTCATATATCCACCTCTTGCAGAAGGCAGATTTTTGTCACTGGTCTAATCAAACAGTTTGTCTTGGTCTTAAGTCTCACTTGACGAACAAAGCCTTGTTTATCTGGAAATGTTTGAATCACTTTTCCAGTTATCCATGAATTACGTGGTGCTGAGTCATCAACCAGAAGCACGATATCACCTGGAACGAAGTTGCGAGATGGAGCTGACCATTTTTGCCGCTCTTGCAATTGAGGCAAGTACTCCTTTGTCCATCGTTTCCAGAAGAGGTCTGATATGTGAAAATCCTTACCAAGTATAGCGGGATGTTTTGTCTCTTCAGGCATAACTGCCCTACTTAAACGTCCGCCGACTCTTAAAACACCATCTTCAAGGATAGGATTGAGCTTATAAATGTGACTGTTCTTTTTCACATTTTCTCCCTTTTGCAAGCTTGAGAGTTCATCAGAGTATCTTTTTCTTTGGCAGTAACGAATTACCTCTAATTCAGCTTTCTTTAGCTCTACCACAGAAAGGTCACTTTCGCCACATTGTGCCTTGATTTTCTCCATTTCCTCTTTCAAATGTTGTGTTTGTTGTTTTTCGTCCATGCGAGCTTGTATTAAAGACATACTCAGTGATTTCCTTTTCTGACTTAGATTGAAGAGTAATTGCTTAAATCTGAGGATCCAAGCCACTGACTGCTTCAAAAGGGTCCAAGAGGAGAAATACTGGATGAAGTATGTTGTAAAATCCATATTCTCTTCTATTTGTACAGCATTGACTGTGACACTTGTTTTTATCTCTGGATCATCTGGTGAACATTCCTCCAGGACAATGGGATTAACTGGCCACTCCTGTTCAGGCAAAATAAGAAACTGAGGTCCAAACACCCAATTCTTGTTCTTCAGGAATGATTCCACTCTCAACCCTCTAGAAGCTATATCTGCTGGATTAATTGCAGTGTTCACATACCGCCATTGCGATGATCGAGACAACTTAAGGATTTCCGAAACTCTGTTAGCAACAAAAGTTTTGTACCTAGAGACTTCGTTTTTGATATATTTAAGTACAGAAGTACTGTCAGTCCAGAAGACAGAGTCTTGAAAGTCCATGCACAGTTCTAATCTCCACATTGAATCCATTCGACTTGCCAGTGTTGCAGCAGTAAGTTCCATTCGAGGGATAGACACTAGCTTCAAAGGAGCTACTCTAGCTTTCCCCATTACAAAGGCGACGTGCGATTGTGAGTCAACATTATGCAAAAGCAGATAAGAAACTACTCCATAACCATCTTCACTTGCGTCGGAGAAGTGGTGTAACTGTGCTGTGCTCACCTCTCCGAAATCCGTTGGTTTGAAGCAACTTCAAAATCGATAGATTTCCAATTCACGCAATCCGTCCAACCACTTGATCCACTCCTGAGCATTTGAAGCAGGAATAATTTCGTCCCAGCCTAGTTTCTTCCTGCACAGATCTTGCAAGATCTTTTTTCCATATAAAATCACAGGAGACAGGATTCCTAAAGGATCATAGACAGAACTCATGGTAGCCAGGATCCCTCTTTTGGTCAGAGGTCTTTGCTGCAACACAATCTTAAACTTGAAGGCATCGGATTGTATGCACCATTGTACTCCCAGCACTCTTTCCACTGGAAGTAAATCTTGGTCCAAATCTAAATCCTTCACATTTTTTGCTCTGGATTCCTCTGGAATTTTTGCCAGAACATCTCGATTGTTACTTATCCATTTTGTTAGTGAAAAACCTCCTTTTGCACAAATAGCAACAAGATCGTGATACAGAGAAACAGCCTTTTCCTCTGAATTTACTGACAACAGACAGTCATCCACATAAAAACAATGCAAGATTGCTTCAATTACTTCCTTGCTGAAGTCTTTGTTATCTTCAGCACACCTTCTGAGGGCAAAATTTGCACAACTGGGTGATGAAGTAGCTCCAAAGAGATGCACAACCATACGATGCTCAACCGGGTTTTGAGTAAGGTCACCATCAGGCCACCAAAGAAATCTCAGCAAATCTGCATCATCTTTTGGCACCCTCACCTGATGAAACATGGCTTCAATATCTGCTGTGATCACAACTCTTTCCTTCCTGAATCTGGATATCACTCCAATCAATGAACTGGTGAGATCTGGACCCTGAAACAGTTGGGTATTCAAAGATATCCCTCGAAATGTGGCACCACAATCAAATACGACCCGGAGCTTTCCTTTTCGTGGGTGATAGACGCCGTGATGGGGTATGAACCATACCTTCCCGTCGCTACGTCCTAAGTCCTCCGTTGGCACTCTCTCTGCATAACCTTTAGAAATAAGGTCCTTCATGAAAACAGAATATTCGGAATGAAACAAAACATCCTTTTTCAACCTTTTCTTTAGGTTTAGAGCACGCTGTTCAGCAATTGTCCTATTGTTTGGCATACAAACATTTTTCTTCCTCAAAGGTAAGCCAATAGAATAATGACCATCTACAAGCTTTAATGAGTCAGTGACCATCTCAATGAACTTGTGATCTTCTCTTGAAAACCCAACTTGTTCGTTTTTGTTACACTCAGGAAAATCAACCTTGAATTGTTGTTTCCAAAGCTCTCCCAAGTTTGAAACTGAAATCCTGTTAACTGTAACATCAGGATACTCAAAGGCAGACGGGTCACCACCATCTCCTCTTAGTGGACCATTTACTGTCCATCCCAACCTGGTTTTAATTGCATATGGTCCATTATTGACACTGCAGATCACTTGAATTGGCTCCATAACCCTTGGGACATTGATTCCTATAAGCAATTCAACCTCAGAGTCAATTTCAGGTAGAGTCACATGTTTCAGATGTGGCCATCTCTTTAGATCCTTTTGTCTTGGGATGTTTCCACGATGCACAGGCATGGTATTTTGTGTATAGGCATCAGGCAACTCCCAAAAGTCATCTTTGTTCAAACCAGCCACCTCTAATCCAGAAACAACATGGATAGTTGTGACTTTCTCCTGTCCCATAGTACGCAAGAGAATATTAGTCTTTTTACCTGAAAGACCAAGTCTGTTCATCAATGCAGGTGTACAAAATACCGCAGTGCTACCTTGATCCAGAAAAGCATAAGTAATCACAGTCTTATTTCCTTTTTTAGATTTCACTTGTACAGGAACTATGGAAAGTTTACATTCAAATTCACCAGCCCCAATATATCCACTGGACTCAACAGATTCCGGTACACTGCCCATTACAGTGTCCATTTGTCTCCTGACGGGTTTTGAATCGGTCTCCTTTTCTCTTGGGTAGATGTGAAGTATACTTGGATGCTTAAGATTACACACTTTACATGAAAGGCGATTTCTACAATCTCTACTGATGTGCCCTGTGCACATACAGCCAAAACAAACGCCATTCTCTTTTAAGAACGCAATCTTCTCACCATGACTCCTCTTTTCCAATAGAGGGCACAATTCCAGAGCATGTCCACATCTACAAAACAAACAACTCTTGTTGCTGGGTGAAACGACTTCTTTTTTGCTGGTTCCAATTTCTGATTTATTTTCCATTGCTGCAACGGTAGTAGCAAAACTGCTTCTTTTAGATTTAAGATAAGACTGAGACTTGCCTTTGTTCAACATTTTACTTCCTGTTAATGCTGGACCATCCTGTATGTCTCCGAAAACTGGATCAGTCATTATTTTTACTTGTCTTTCGACAAAGTTAACAATGTCGCTGAAGGTAGCTCTTTGATTGACAGCTTCCTGCAATTCACAGACTTCAGATCTCCATTTTTCCCTCAATTTGTATGGTAATTTCTTCACTACAGTCAACATATTAGAGGGCGTATCCAACTCATGAAAATACTGAATATCTTCCATGGAGTTACAACAGCTTCGTAGGAACAGACTATAATCCTGTAAAGCTCTAACATCTTCACTTTTGATATTTGCCCATGAAAGAGCCTTTTCCATATAGGTAGATGCAATTATATAGCCTACTGGTCACCAAAATGCTCTTGTAGTAAACCTTTGGCCCTTAAATACCCACGGTCGGCAGGCATATGCTGGCAACTTTTTATAATCTCTTTTGGATGACCCCTGGTATACTGCTCAAGAAAGTATAAGCGATCACTAGAGCTTTCCGTTTTACGCTCCACACCACTTTCAAATGATTTCATGAAGGCATGATATTGCAGGGGATTTCCATCAAACACTTGAATTTCCCTTTTAGGCAAAGATGACAAACACTGTTGTTGAATCAGTAAAGATGTAATTTCATTTTGTTTATCCATAATATGGAGAACTTGATCAGTATTTCCTGGACCGGCATTCACATAACCACTCGGAATTGTTTTACTTAACTTTGAGATATTCTGGGAATGAATTGTCTGAGAAACGTTCCCCTTGTTTGCCTTGGCACCTGCATTGCCACCATCCTTAGAAGAAACAATTTGTTGCGTCTCAGCTCTAGGAGTAAATGAGTTTGCATCAACGTTGAGTGTCTGTGTTGCCTGTTGTCCTTTATCAAAGTAGGAATTCATTCCATCGGACCGATGAGTCACATCACTTTTAACACGATGCACACTAGAACCTTTAAGCACCTTCACTTTTGCCATAGTTACAGCAATCTCCATTCGCAACTCAAAATCCTCTTTCTGTTTCCTTAAGGTCTGTTCCTTTTCTTCAATTGCATGTTTTTCCTTCATTAAATTTTGGCGTACCAACAAAGCTGCAATATCAGCCTCTGCCTTAATGCGGGCTGAAGAAGTTGATGATGTAGTTGAACGTCTTGTGGTAGAGTTGCGTTGACTTGATCCTTGACTTGATCCTTTACTTCCAACATTAGAAATACTGTCACTTGGCTTTATATCATCTTGATTATGCATGGAAATTTGAGACATATTCTGGTTTTTTGAATCGTTCAAAGGGCATTCAACTGTTGTCAACTGTTGATCCTGGTTATCATCACTTGACTTCTCAATTCCATTTATCCATTGCTTTGTCTCTTCTATAAATGCCTCACAGTGTTTATAAATGCTTGAGAACCACTCATTTTGTTTGATTTGCTCGTCAGTAGGCAATAATGGGATCACTGAATCATGAAGCTTGACTGTCTCTTTAAAAGTTTGCACCAAAGTTTCAAGTTTGGACTGTACAGCTG
>JAULUF010000062.1:2432500-2525000 GCA_031834385.1 Semotilus atromaculatus
ACGTCCATGCAATAACACAGCACACACAGTTAGATTAGTTCATTAGAGACAGCACAGCTCCTAAAAGACAGCTTACACTGTTTTCCCTTCAATCATTTATGGTGCGTTCACACCAGACGTGAATAGAGCGTCTGGCGCGAGTGATTTAATGCAAAAGAAGCGTCACACGCGTAAAAATTCCTGTGGCGCGAATTATTTTATTAGTGCTTTTTGTGCATTCACGCGTTTGACGCGAATTCGCGTCTGCAGCCCGAGTTGAAAAATCTGAACTTTTGCGTCATTCGCGCCGCGTTAACCAATCAGGAGCCTGCTTGCTGCTGTCACGTGGTGAAGTATCTGGATGCTGGATGCCTCAGTACATTATTTTGTAATATGACTAAATGGAATAAAGGGACTATTCTATTCTAAAAAATAAAATAAAAATCACAGGACAGACCCCTGTTAATAGACCCTTTTTCAGTTGGTAAACATGGTGACTGTGTTTGTGGGCGGAGCTTAGGTGTGGCAGAACGATCCCTCTGGCCGCTTCACTGACGCTAGTTTGCGAGTTTTGTTAGCTTGTTTATTAACAATGACGGGAGAAAATCTGATTTTATCTTAATGTGCAAGGTCACTGTCCAGGACCAAAAGTTAATTTTAACGGACGGAACCAGATTGGCCGACCCGTACACTCTGTCAATGGATGGACGATCTGACAGGATAAAGCCCCGTTCAAGCCCCGTTCACACTACAAGCAACAAAGCGACACGTTACCATTCATTTCAATGGGGCGCGGGCCATTTCCGGCGACACGCGCGACAGCGACCGTTTATGGAAGGCCAAAAGGGACAAAACGTGTGAAATAGTCGTGTTAACACGTATATTACTGGACATTAGCACAGCACCCCCTACTGGTTTTAGCACCTATACTCTTGCTCAAAGACACAGAATTTAACGAGATTAGGCTTGTAAATATACGTATTTAATATAGTAAATAGCATACATAAATATTATTATTATTTTATCATTATTATTATTATATATATTTTTTAATTCTGAGAATCACTCTGATATACACTCACCGGCCACTTTATTAGGTACACCTGTCCAACTGCTCCTTAACACTTAATTTCTAAGCAGCCAATCACATGGCGGCAACTCAGTGCATTTAGGCATGTAGACATGGTCAAGACAATCTCCTGCAGTTCAAACCGAGCATCAGTATGGGGAAGAAAGGTGATTTGAGTGACTTTGAACGTGGCATGATTGTTGGTGCCAGAAGGGCTGGTCTGAGTATTTCAGAAACTGCTAATCTACTGGGATTTTCACGCACAACCATCTCTAGGGTTTACAGAGAATGGTCCGAAAAAGAAAAAACATCCAGTGAGCGGCAGTTCTGTGGGCGGAAATGCCTTGTTGATGCCAGAGGTCAGAGGAGAATGGCCAGACTGGTTCGAGCTGATAGAAGGGCAACAGTGACTCAAATAACCACCCGTTACAACCAAGGTGGGCAGAAGAGCATCTCTGAACGCACAGTACGTCGAACTTTGAGGCAGATGGGCTACAGCAGCAGAAGACCACACCGGGTACCACTCCTTTCAGCTAAGAACAGGAAACTGAGGCTACAATTTGCACAAGCTCATCGAAATTGGACAATAGAAGATTGGAAAAACGTTGCCTGGTCTGATGAGTCTCGATTTCTGCTGCGACATTCGGATGGTAGGGTCAGAATTTGGCGTCTACAACATGAAAGCATGGATCCATCCTGCCTTGTATCAACGGTTCAGGCTGGTGGTGGTGGTGTCATGGTGTGGGGAATATTTTCTTGGCACTCTTTGGGCCCCTTGGTACCAATTGAGCATCGCTGCAACGCCACAGCCTACCTGAGTATTGTTGCTGACCATGTCCATCCCTTTATGACCACAATGTACCCAACTTCTGATGGCTACTTTCAGCAGGATAATGCGCCATGTCATAAAGCTGGAATCATCTCAGACTGGTTTCTTGAACATGAAAATGAGTTCGCTGTACTCAAATAGCCTCCACAGTCACCAGATCTCAATCCAATAGAGCATCTTTGGGATGTGGTGGAACGGGAGATTCGCATCATGGATGTGCAGCCGACAAATCTGCTGCAACTGTGTGATGCCATCATGTCAATATGGACCAAACTCCCTGAGGAATGCTTCCAGCACCTTGTTGAATCTATGCCACGAAGAATTGAGGCAGTTCTGAAGGCAAAAGGGGGTCCAACCCGTTACTAGCATGGGGTAATAAAGTGGCCGGTGAGTGTATAAATACAATACAATACATTCAAAATTCACATATATTTAGAATTATTTATGGGGATAAGCAATGTTATAAAAGCAAGCAACTGTAAACACATTAATCAGAAAGGGGAGGGGGATTAATATTGTCATAATGTCATATTTCACAATATTACTGTTTGTCTTTTATTTTTTCATCAAATAAAGCAGCCTTGGTGAGCAGAAGAGACTTCATTCAAAAACATAAAAAATCTTACTGATCTAAAACTTTTGACCGGTAGTGTATGTCTTTTCAACATCTTCACTAAAGTCGTAGGCTACGTTGAAAATACGTCCACTGAGGAGCCAGAATGAAAGTTTTTATGAAGTATTTTTTTGACGTTCACGGACCCTTCGGAGAAGGTTAAAAACTAGTTCAAATGTGGCCGTTGTGGAAATATAATTTATACTGTTTGGACCAAATAAACACTCTCAGGATGCATTCAATTAAAACTCATGTTTATTTCAATGTAGGCTAATTGTCTTTCTTATGGAAGCCCGTTTCTATGGAAGCCCGTTTCTATGAGAAACTATAATAATGAGAAACTTTCTCGTAATAATGACTGAACATCTCGTAATAATGAGAAACTTTCTCATAATAATGAGAAACTTTCTCGTAATAATGACTTATTTTTCGCACTTCTACGCATGCGCAAAGCAGTGGAGCAGAAGGGAGTGCCACGCTAGCGACATCCGCTGGTCAAAGCCGTGTAAATCACAGCAAACATGGCACGCTCTGCAGTGAATAACAATAATGATAAATTATCAGTATATGAGATGGGCTTCCATACTAGATAGTCTTTTATTCATTTGTATTATTCATTTGTATTTTTGTGTATGAACAAGCAGCAACACAGGGTGATCCGTGGATTTAAAATAGATGGAGGAATGATAAGACAGCACACCTTTCCAAATCTGTTAAAGAACGCTTTATCTGGAAATCTACTTTTATTCATGGAAAAGTATGGAAGATATACTGATGATTTCCAATTGATGTTATTTAATGATACTACATATTGCACTTCGTAGATCACAATGACTTTAATGAAAACATCTGTTTCGCAGAGCGTCATGTTTGCTGTGATGCATTTACACGGCTTTGACCAGCGGATGTCGCTAGGGTGGCACTCCCTTCTGCTCCACTGCTTTGCGCATGCGTAGAAGTGCGAGAAATAAGTCATTATTACGAGAAAGTTTCTCATTATTACGAGATACTAAGTCATTATTACGAGAAAGTTTCTCATTATTATGAGATGTTAAGTCATTATTTCGAGAAAGTTTCTCGTTATTACGTTTCTCGTTTCTCGTTATTAAATTATATTTTTTTTACTCAACGTGGCGGAAACGGGCTTCCATACAGTAGCCTATATAGACAGCAAAAAAAAGACTTCACATAGGCTACAAAAAATAAATATAGGCTAACACAAACTAATTTCCAAAACTGTAAAAGGTTACATAAAAATAAAACATTAATCAGTTATTTTATGATAAACATATTACTGTCTTAAGTGAACTCATTATAAACGCAAATAATAATAATAATAATAATTATCATTATTATTAGGCTGTTACATTTATTATACATAGGCTATTTAGAAGACGCTTTTATCCAAAAAAGGAACAAAGCAATCCGTAAAATGTCATTCATAATACAGGTTAGACAATAATACAGGTTAGACAATAATAATAATAGGCTACAGGGCTACGATTATCACAAATAAACAAGTTTTTGACGCATAAGTGTTTGTGTGGAGTGTGTAGCGCGCACTGCATGAAATGGAGGCGCGGGCGTGGACACTTGCATTATCAACAGTGGAAACAACTTAAAAAACTATCATTTCTGGTCATACAGAAAATAATAATACATAATGATACATAATCCGCAACTACTTTCATTTGTGTAAACTCACAATAACAAGAAAACGTAAGCTGGATATGTTGTTCAGAGTAATTAATTATCTTCGACTTACATATAGTCATTTAACCCCCCTGTGCTTGTTAACAGCGAGTTATTATAGATGTTACATTGGCTAAGTGAATGTTGTATTTCTTAACCCAAATTAGAACCCGATGATATTTTTTTTAGAAGGTGTTAATTGCTTTCGATTTGAATTTGTTCGTTTAAAAGTGGACATTTCAAGCTTTAGCCTACATAGGCAAATCTTTGTGTTTCTTGTTTGGAAATCGGTGGACCAGATGGCCAGACAAGTTGGAGTTGTTGCAGCCAAAACAAACACAAGAATTCACCATTGTGACAACTCAAACCTACTCAACTATAACGATAATGACAAGCTCTCTTTTCTGTTACCACCTCTCAGACTACGTTAAAGGTCCAATATGTAAGAATTTTGTAATAAAATATCCAAAAATCACTTGCACAGTGTGATATATTTCCGGTAGTTGTGTACTTACAATATTCCAAAAGTCTCCAAAGATTTTTTATTTCAGAGAAATTCCAATTTTAAATAAGTGGCCGTCCCGGAAAAAAATGTCGCCTGTCAATGACGCAATATCCGCGCTATCCTCGGTTTCCGCTCGTACGTTCTGCCATAGCCATGACGTAACCATGGCGACAGACGTGGACAACTGCATAGTGCGTAACGTTTATCGGCACATGATAACAAACATTGTTCAGCTCCACGTCCGCGACCAACTTGGATTTGACGGAGCTCCACGTCCGCGACTAACTTGGATTTGACGGAGCTCCACGTCCGAGACCAACTTGGATTTGACGGAGCTCCACGTCCGAGACCAACTTGGATTTGATGGAGCTCCACGTCCGCGACCAACTTGGATTTGACGGAGCTCCACGTCCGCGACCAACTTGGATTTGACGGAGCTCCACGTCCGCGACCAACTTGGATTTGACGGAGCTCCACGTCCGCGACCAACTTGGATTTGACGGAGCTCCACGTCCGCGACCAACTTGGATTTGACGGAGCTCCACGTCCGCGACCAACTTGGATTTGACGGAGCTCCACGTCCGCGACCAACTTGGATTTGACACAGCTCCACGACCGCGACCAACTTGGATTTGACGGAGCTCCACGTCCGCAACTAACTTGGATTTGACAGAGCTCCACGTCCGCGACCAACTTGGATTTGACGGAGCTCCACGTCCGCGACCAACTTGGATTTGACGGAGCTCCACGTCCGCGACTAACTTGGATTTGACAGAGCTCCACGTCCGCGACTAACTTGGATTTGACACAGCTCCACGACCGCGACCAACTTGGATTTGACAGAGCTCCACGTCCGCGACTAACTTGGATTTGACACAGCTCCACGACCGCGACCAACTTGGATTTGACGGAGCTCCACGTCCACGACCAACTTGGATTTGACGGAGCTCCACGTCCGCGACTAACCAACTTGGATTTGACAGAGCTCCACGTCCGCGACTAACTTGAATTTGACAGAGCTCCACGTCCGCGACTAACTTGGATTTGACGGAGCTCCACATCCGCGACTAACTTGGATTTGACGGAGCTCCACATCCGCGACTAACTTGAATTTGACAGAGCTCCACGTCCGCGACTAACTTGGATTTGACGGAGCTCCACGTCCGCGACCAACTTGGATTTGACGGAGCTCCACGTCCGCGACCAACTTGGATTTGACGGAGCTCCACGTCCGCGACCAACTTGGATTTGACGGAGCTCCACGTCCGCGACCAACTTGGATTTGTACATAATGTATGTACATGACAAATGTACATAAAACAAAAGGATGTACCTATCTGTGTTTCATTGTAACCACATACTGTCAATAACATCACTTATATACAATGCGAGATACATAGGCGTATGACGTGAGAGATCAATAATTATCATGCATATGTTGATTCACCTAAAAAATAAATAAATCAAGTGATCGTTATATTGCTCTATGTACTTAATGCTTTTTATAACTTGTGTTTTGACCGAGATTATGGCAGTGCAATTAAATACAATCGTGTTGTTAAATAGCCATTACTTGTAAATTCGTTCAAATTTACTTTGAGTATGATTGGTTTGAACACGTAAAACAACACGGCATTAACCATAAACATGTAAAACTGTGCAGCATGAACCCAACAAATCGGGGAGGGGGGGGAGGGGGAGGGGGAGGGGGGGGAGGGGGAGGAGGAGGAGGGAGGGGGGGGAGGAGGAGGAGGAGGAGGGAGGGGGAGGAGGGAGGAGGAGGAGGAGCCTCCTGTCCTTCTTCAAGCGCTACTGAGTTGGAGATGGATAGTGTCGAGTCCGATTCTTCTTCAGGGAGCGCTGGTTCCAGGTCTGTTGCTGAGAGCCTGGCGCCTGTTCCTGCTCTTCAACCGCCTGTTACCCCCCTGTTTTGTTGCCTCCTGTTTTCCCAGTCAAGTTTCCTGTCCTGTCACCTACAGTACCTGTGTGTTTCCCCGGCCGTCCCTGTCATCATTAAGCCCCGGACTGTTTCCCCCAAGACCTCTCCTCGTGTGTCTCCGTCTAAACCTGCAGGATCATGGCAGACCCATGTTTTGTGTACAAGCCTTTTGCTTGGGCCATGTTCTTGTGTTGTCTCGTTACGTAACCCCGCCCCCTTGTTACCTCGTCTTGTCATTGTCTAGTCAGTCTCACCTGTTCTTGTCATTAGTGTCTCCCTATATTATCCCCTTGTGTTTGCTGTCCTGTGTCGGTTCATTGTCAAAACTGTGTCAAGATCCTTGTCAAACTTTGTCAAAGTTTCTGTGAATCTTGTCTATCGTATCAAGCTGTGAGTACCTGTTGATCGTCTTGTTTTGTATAGTGTTTTATTAGTATAACTTGTCTTGTTTTGCCCCATCGTGGGTTTTGTTTTCTGTTTTGTCATTAATAAACCCCGTTTTGAGTTATTTGCTGTATGCGCTTGGGTTCGTCCCTCAACCACGTGACAAGAGTGCTCTAATTCAGTTGTTACTAGTAAGAATGCAATTGCAGAGCTCTTTAATTCAATTAAAGAGCTCTGCAATTATACATATCTTTAATTTTGGTTTTTTTACTAATAAAAATTCAATTAGAGAGCTCTTTAATTGCATTGTTACAAGTAAGAATTGAATTAGAGCGCTCCCTAATAATAATTGTTACTAGTAAAAATTGAATTGGTGAGCTCTCTAATTTTAATTGCTACTAGTAAGAATTGAATTGTAGAGCTCTCTAATTGTAATTGCTACTAATAAGAATTGATTTGAAGAGTTCTCTAATTGAATTCTTACTAGTAAAAATGCAATTACGACGAAAATCGCTGGGCACAATTTAAGCTAAAACGGCTTGCCATACACCCCAACATAGTCAAAGTCATTATCTGCCTAGGAAATCGCCTAGTCTTAATCTGGATTGCTATTTGTACTCGTTGTGAATACGCAGGCCACAATAAGTAATCAGTTTTTTTTTTTTTGGATCACTTTTACTCACGACATGCTATCCGGCAACAAAGGATTCCATTCATTATGCTAAGCTAGCGGCGTGCATCGCTGACATGCATGCGACATGTGCACTGAGACAAATGCGCTTGCCCAACTATCTAAATGTAGGGGAGACGGTGCTATTTCAAAACACGGTAAACTTTTTGTTTAACTTTTTTTACCGTCTTGGGAGATGGTACGATGGAGATCTAAAGGACACAGTTCGAGTGGGAGAAGTTAGACGACAAGCAGTGGAAGGGTTGAAGAGCATAAACAGCTGTGCTCTACCAGGCAAACTCTGGTGCTTTCAGTTTGGTCTACTGCCAGGGTTGCTGTGGCCACTGACTGTGTACGAGGTTTCTTTGACAACAGTGGATAAGCTGGAAGCGTTAATAAGTTCATACATCAGGAAATGGTTGGGAGTTCCACGCTGCCTCAGCAGGGTGGGACTTTATAGTAAAGGAATATTGCAGCTGCCAGTCTCTGCTTTAACCGAGGAGTTTAAGTGTGCCAAGGTCAGACTGGAAATGACATTATGACAGCCCCTGTGTTAAAAACTGGTAGAAAGTGGTCAGCAAAGAAATCTGTAGTAGAGGCAAAGGCTGACCTTCAAATTGGGGATATCGTGGGACAGGTACAGCATGGAAGAGGGGGTTTTGGGCTCAGTTTAGCTCCTCCTAAATGGCACAAGGCAGGCCCAGCTCAAAGGAGGAAGCTGGTAGTCAACGAGGTGCGAAAGCAGGAGGAGAGGATGAGGTGTATAAAGGACATTTCCCAGGCCAAGCAGGGAGAGTGGATGAGATGGGAGAGTGTGGAACAATGCAAGATGGGCTGGCAAGACCTTTGGTCAATGGAAGAGAGTAGGATCAGTTTTCTTATTAGGTCAACATATGATGTTCTCCCATCACCGCAGAACCTAAACCTCTGGGTAGGAGAGGATCCCTCTTGTCCTTTGTGTTCATCACCTGCCACATTAAGGCACATTTTGACAGGATGTAAGGTGGCTCTTAGCCAAGGCCGGTTTACTTGGCGCCATGACCAAGTACTGCGATGTTTGGCTTTAGCATTGGAAGGCAAGCGTAGTATGACCAATAAGTTGCCGCCTGTTCTAGCAAAACATTACACGCAGAAGACAACATTCCTCCGCCCAGGCGAGCAACCACCAAGAAAAGGTGTTAACACCAATTCTCGCTCAGGACAACTGGAAGCTGCTAGGGACTGGAAGATGCTGGCTGATCTTGATCAACGGCTTATTTTTCCACCTGAGATTGCCACCACTAACCTACGACCAGACATTGTTTTGTGGTCTGGATCAGCTCGCATTGTTCAACTGATAGAGTTAACAGTGCCATGGGAGGATGCTGTAGATGAGGCATATGAGAGGAAGAAACTGCGGTATGCTCATTTGGCCACTGAAGCAGAACAGCGAGGATGGAGAGTTCAGGTTTATCCAGTGGAAGTGGGTTGTCGAGGTTTTGTGGCACACTCTACAACCCGGTTCCTCAGAGACGTCGGATTCAGCGGCCAAGAGTTGCGTCGCACAGTAAAGAACTTATCTGAAGCAGCAAAAAGGAGCAGCAACTGGCTGTGGTTGAGACGGAAAGATTCTAGCTGGCTGTGTACAGGCCGCCACGCTACGGTTTCGTAGAATTCTTGAAAAACTTGAAGAGTCTGTTGGTTTATTTGTATAGGTTGTATAGTATTTACAGTCATTACGTTCCTGTGTATATTGCGTGAATGACGGGTGGTTGGGCAGATATTGTGTTTTGCGGTAGGTGGTATGCCATACGGAACCGTTGCCACTGTAACTGCTTTAACGCACCAGTGGGGCTCGACAGCCTTAGTCAAACGGGTTGGCGCGTATGGTTGGGTTGCGGAGAGATTGTGAGATTGTGGTTAGGTCTCAGCAGCAGGAGGGATGTAGAGGTCAGTAAGCTGGGCTGAGTTGAGTGGGGGACGGAGGGGGGTGACTCTGGGACGCCAGAGTCACTGTCGAGCCCTCTTGAGGTGTCGTGGGCTAGTCGACGAAACACTGAGGACGGAAGGTGCCCACTTGAAGACCCTAGAGATGTCCCCTACTCGGCTCAATCCAGACGGTTGTCGTGCTGGTCCACTAGGGAGACCACACTGTAGTTGCAGCCGTCGTGTGTGCTGACGCGCCAAGTACACTGCAGCCGTTAACGCCGGACAGAAGGGGAGTCACACCCTCATATGGAAAGAAGCGTAAATGGATGGAGAAGCATAGTTTACCGTAAAGCTACGTTTTAGTGTTGCTTATCTTGGCGAAAGCCGAGTACAAATCAGCATGAAGTTTTAACATCTACTCTCGTGTGATGGAAATCATTTTGTGCAACTGTATTGTAAAATATACCTGTGTAAAATTTGTTAAAGCATTAGTAAATAAGGCCTATAGTAAAGATGCAGCGCTCAACAAACTACAGCTAGTAGTAGTAAACAGCAGCTCGAGTTCTTACCAGAACCAGGAAGTATGACCATATTAGCCCGGTTCTGTCAACACTGCATTGGCTGCCTATTAAACATCATATAAATTTAAAAATATTTTTGATTACTTACAAAGCACTAAATGGTTTAGCTCCGCAGTACTTGAGCGAGCTCTTAACGCATTATAGTCCTTCACGTCTATTGCGATCTCAATATTCCGGCCAGTTAATAATACCTAGAATATCAAAATCGACTGCTGGCGTTAGATCCTTTTCCTATTCAGCACCAAAACTCTGGAATAGTCTTCCTAACATTGTCCACAGTGTTGTGCCTGAACGCGTTCATTGAACGATAGTTCATGAACTCGTTCATATTTTAGGCGAACGTGAACTGAACGTACTGTATTAATGCCTGATGAACGTTACTGTGAACTCGTTCATTCTGGTGTCTGTGAACGAACGCTCTCTCAGTTTAACTTCGTTCAATTGGGTGCCATATTTCTATAAAGCCTTCCAGGCAAAACCCGGCTAAAACACACCATAAACAGGCCTTAATATGTAGCGAAAAAAACACCCAATCTGGCAACACCAGCCAGTGTTGCACCGCCGCATGCGTCATCAAAACAAAAAGCAGCATGTAGTCGACAAAGCAGCGAGGACTGGATGCGTCGTATTGTAACGCCGGGATAGCTCACAGCCGAAGCCACTAGGCCAGACAAACTCACGGAGGCGATTGCCATATCACAACAGCTCGCGCTTTATTTCCCCAATCAAACTTGGGTAAACTGTTTGTCCCACGCTCCGTCCACAGCGTTACCAAACAAAACATAAACAGATCAAATAAAATGAGCACCATTACCCGCATACATCGAGGCGCACGGTACAATACCATACAGATAGAGTGTAGACAGTTTAACAGGGCGAGCGCGCAGCTCTTAAAGGGGCCACACCTTATATCCACTCGTTACAGTATGATCATTTAAACGAGTTTTATGACAAGGTCGGTGAGGATGGGAAAAATCTTACATTTCTGAGCAACTTTGCCCGCCGATAAAATAATTGCTGTCTGTTGTTGTGGGCTGTGGCAATAATTAAAAAAAATAGCTCGCAGCAAATTTATGGAACTAGTTGAACTATGAACTAGTTCATTTTTTGAATTGTGAACTATGAACTGAACTAGTTCATTTTAAAATGTGTGAACTGAACTTTGAACTAGTTCATGTAGAAAGTGAACTTTCCCAACACTGATTGTCCGGGAAGCAGACACACTCTGTCAGTTCAAAGCTTGATTAAAGACACATCTCTTTGCCCTAGCATACACATAATACATTATAGACTTCTATAATTCAATGTTAGGCTGCATAAATTAGGTCAGCCGGAACTGGGAACACTTCCCTTAAACCCTGATGTACTCGTTACATCATAAGAAGAATGGCATCTACACTAATTTTAGTGTCTTTGTTTATCCCAAGGTTTTCCCGCAGCCTGCCGGATCCAGGCCGTATCCAGATCTGACTAGGAGCTTCGCCTGGACCCGATGACAATGCAGTGCTGAAGTGCCAACTAGCCTCTCCCTATGGAGGATCCCTTTCCCACTACAGATTCAAACGCACATAACTATAGAATCAGTTCTTAATGCGCATGTGAACGCCATCAGCGTTTATCACAGGTTCAGTTTAAAGTCTGTTTATAGAGAACGGCGTCATCTTAGCGGCCCCTGATTTAATAACTAATGATCATTTCGCCGGAAGTGAATCAATCAAAACTAACTTTAGCTGGAAATAACATTATTCAAGAACCGCTATAAAGACAAAACAATCTCTGTTACCTTAAATTATATGTTTATGTCTGTAAAGCTGCTTTGAAACAATCTACATGGTTAAAAGCGCTATATAAATGAATACTTGACTTGACTTATTTTCTGTTACAATGATTTATTCAGTTAACACCCAAAATAATGTACTTCAATTGTTCCAATAATATTCAGATTTCAAACTACTGCTAAATATTTATGTTTGGCGATATTTTACTGTGTAGCCTAGTATGTATTTAACAAAATGCCACTATTAAAATGACAAAATGAACAATTTTGCAAACATTCCTTTTTGGCCGTAGTTTGTTACTTTTGTGGTTATTTTGTTTAGTACAGTATATTGAATACTAAATGTTAACCTTCTCATGAAGCAGACTGAAATATCTCCATAGTGGGGATGATGTTGCGGGAATGAGTTGTCATGGAAACAGCGTTGGATCACAGCATTATTTAGCATGATGACAGCTCTTCAGCAAATATTTGTTTAGAGGTTACAGTGGAGAGTGTCTCATTAGATATCTAGGACACTCTGACGATACTCACACTGTTGGTTTGATATCAAGTATAATCAACACTAATAAACACCATGAGGCAGGGAAGAGCAGGAAACATTGGTTTGTTTGATAAGCTTAGTGGCCTCTTTCTTGATGCTCAGTCAGACTGATATCAAGCCAGCACTATATCAAGAAGTTATAATAGCAAAGCAAAGGCAATGGAAAACAACACATCATACTGTGACTTTAAAAACACTGAGATAGAAACATTTCTTTATATATAACTGAAGACAACATCATTAAACAGGAACAGAGAAACATGGAGAGTCACAGGTATATGGATATATACAATGAAATAGGAAAATATATAAAGTAGTATAATATGAAATAGAAAAAGAAACAACACAAAAAAATTGTTTTCTTGAAGCTGCATATACACTGTAAAAAAAAAAAAAACTGTTAAAGTCATTTAAAGGGGTCATATAATGGTACATGCACTTTTACAAGCTGATTGTACTGAAATGTGTGTTGGCAGTGCCTGTACACAACCATCATATAATGATAAAAATCCATCCAGTGTTTTTGTTTTAATCTCCTTATATGTTTTCCCTGCCTCAAATCGAGCCGTTCGAGCCTGTGACGTCAGAGGCTCGCACGCTCCTCCCACGATTGTAGAATGACAGCAGCGTTTCAACACAGACCCGCCCTCGCTCGTGAGTGAGATGTCAATCTTAGTTCGTCATTGTTGATACACTGCAGAATGGCGTCTAAGCGATTGTGGTGTTCTGTTCTTGGGTGTAATAAGGAACACAGCAGTAATTTTAAAGTTCCCCAATCCGAACCGCTGAAGACGCAGTGGCTGAGTTTTGTTTATGAAGGAAATATTCCCGACGAGCAACGTGAATGCGCTCATGTTTGCGCAAATCATTTCTCACCAGACTGCTTTTTAAACGAGTGTCAATATAAATCAAGTTTTGCTAAGAGGCTGCAACTGAAAAAGGAATCAGTACCAACTATTCGTGTTCCTGCTGGACCTGCTCCAGAAGAAGTGAGTGTAACGTTTTTTATTAACCAAATATTAATCTTTGCAAATCCCTTGCACGCTTCACGATGAATGTGGCTAATGTTTACACTCAGGGTACATTACGGCATGTATTCTATGTAACGTTACGACGTTCTCAATATAATTCATAATCCCACGTTTATAATGAAAAACGCGTTATAGTTATTGTGTTATTAAAAACTGTACGCAAGTGTTACAGTTAACATGCTAACACTAAGTTACACCTGGTTTACTTGTAACTAACCTATAACTTACATTAGTAACGTTAAACACATAGCGTTTGTATCTCACAACTCTAACTTTACCCTGCCAGTACAAAAATAGATCAAAGTCGTGACATTGTTAACCAACCATTCAGAAACGTCCTGTTCGAGCCTTAATTGTCGAACTTCTTCTGGGCCGTCATCTTGTTCCGGGTCCGACTCCGGTTTAAATTGATATGGTTGCACAGATGTGCCCTCAGAGACTCCAGCTGCCATTCTTTCGCCAAAATACACCATCAACTGTTGTCAAGGCAACACTCCACGTGCGTTGTGTCAAAAACGCCCAATAGTAACCAACTGCAGAACCGCAGAACCATACGTCATAGCAGTGTGAGGCTGACAGCGCCAGCCTAACAGTCTGATGCCGGAAGTGGGCGTGGCAAGGCATTACGCTACTTTTGTGTTTTAGAACGTTTCAAAGTTTAAAACAACATTATTATAAATAGTTTTTAAACGATTTCATTAAATATGCATTTAAGATGTGTGTATAACAAGTGAAACTCGAAAAATTAGAATATTGTGCAAAAGTTCATGTATTTCAGTAATTCAAATTAAAAGGTGAAACTAATATATTTAGTAGCCTATATAACTACATATGCATGATTATACTTTTCAGAGGGCCGACATTTCTGTATTTAAAATCCTTTTTTTGTATTGATTTCAGGTAATATTCAAATTTTCTGAGATTTTAAATTTGGGGTTAATAACAATAATAATTATAATAATAATAACTATGTTTTGTCCTATTAACAAAAGACAGACAATGTAGGCTACTATTAACAAATGTTAATAGTTTTTTAAAAGTTAAAATTATACTTTATCCATTTGTTTTGTGTCAAATGATTAACAATATAAATTGAACAAAGCTTAAAACATACAAAATAATAAAACGAAAACAAAGCCTGAACATTTGATTTAATTGAAAAGCATTTTTTAAATAAAATGTGTTTTTTACCCTCTGGAATAGCAAAACCTGCCTGCTCCAAATAAATAATAGTAATTAAATAAAAATACAAAATCTAAATAAATAAATTATATAAAACAAAATCTACATAATTCTAAATTCCATACACATGGAGTTAATCCTGACGATTCATGGGGCGCCTTTCGTCATGACACTCGCTTTTATAAGATTTATTTTATTTGGTTTGATTTTGTTTTTTATAATTTCTTTTATTTAGTTCAATTTTGTATTTTTATTTAATTACTATTATTTATTTAGAGCAGGTACATCTAGTGTGTGATGCTTTTGCCATTTCAGAGGAAAACAATTATTTTATTTTATTAATAATTTCTGTTTCAGTCCACCATAGAATTATGTTGTGTTGGTCTATGAATTAAAAAATTGTTAGTTGTGAAATGGCTGAGTTTTAACAAACGTTAATAGTTTTTTAAAAGTTAAAATTATACTTTATCCATTTGTTGTGTCAAACGATTAACAATATAAATAAATAAAAAAAGCTTTAAACAAAAAAAATAATACAATAAAAACAAAGCTTGAACATTTGATTGAATTGAAAAGCATTTTTAATAGTAGTATATTGTCTTTTGTTAATAGGACAAATAATTCTTATCTTTTATAATATTTGATATATATATATAGGTGAAACTCGAAAAATTTGAATATTGTGCAAAAGTTATAATTTTGATGATTAGGCCTATGGTGTACAGATTATGAAAACCCCAAATTTAAAATCTCAGAAAATTAGAATATTACCTGAAATCAATACAAAAAAAGGATTTTAAATACAGAAATGTTGGCCCTCTGAAAAGTATAATCATGCATATGTAGTTATATAGGCTACTAAATATATTAGTTTCACCTTTTAATTTGAATTACTGAAATACATGAACTTTTGCACAATATTCTAATTTTTCGAGTTTCACTTGTTATACACACATCTTAAATGTATATTTAATGAAATCGTTTAAAAACTATTTATAATAATGTTGTTTTAAACTTTGAAACGTTCTAAAACACAAAAGTAGCGGAATGCCTTCCCACGCCCACTTCCGGCATCAGACTGTTAGGCTGGCGCTGTTAGCCTCACACTGCTATGACGTATGGTTCTGCGGTTCTGCAGCTGGACCTATCTCCAATAGTAACCAACTGCAGAACAGAGGGGCGGGGTGAGCAAAGCTCATTATCATTTAAAGGCATATGCACTGAAACAGCGTGCTGAAAACAGAGCGGTTTTTGAGCAGGTAAAATTACTGTTTTCTTAAAATACTAATGAGAATTTTTAATCAAAGTATATTACAAAGTTTTCATTTAGACCCTAAAGATTCATATTAACTTGTACAAAAATGGCATTATATGACCCCTTTAAACAAAAACAAAAATAACTAAAAACTTAAAGACAGCGGTGTGAGAATAAACTTTTAAAAATATACTTAACGAGTCTTTCAGGAGTTTTGATTTGTGAAATATATCACCTACTGGTACAGTGCAGTTGAGGTCAAGTTTACTTACACCACAAAAATAGCTTGAGCTACTTCTGAATCCAGACAAATGGATTGTTATACTCTATTTGCCCCCAGAATGTTGTAGTTCCAGCCTCTGCCAGCAGGGGGTAATGGGGCAGTGCAAACCAGCCAAATCCAGAGCCACTCGATCTCCCTCTGTCATCTTCTGTTCTGTCCTATCTAGAATGAAAGACATCAGACGTTTGACTGTATTAAAATAGTATCCCTTCTCTCCAGTGGATAAATATTTCAAGTAGTGTCGTCTTAATGGCCCGTCAAATAAATTCATGAAGACCAGCTAGTCCTCGCAAGGTTAGGTTAAACTTAGAATCTGACAAATTTACAAAATATAAATGAAGTTGTAGTAATTTGTTTAAAAAAAAAAAAACGCATGAAAGCTAAAAAAGAGAGAAATTATATGTAGTTATTTTTATTAAATGTAATTATACTGTACTAAAGTATATAAAGTATTTATATAGTATAAAATATTTTTTTATATTCATATTATATTTTATTTATCTTATATTTTTATAGAGAATTATTTTTAACAAGGCTATACATATATATTTACAATAAAATACTATTATTTAGGGGTGTGACGAGACACTTATCTCACGAGACAAGACACGAGATTGGGTTCACGAGAACGAGATGAGTCAATGACAAAATTCATGACTAGAAAAATAGTCTGCAGGTGCATTTTTAAATGTTTTAACTAATAATCTTGTAATGAATGTAATTTCAGTTCTACTTTATGAGCATGAATTATCAAATGCGAAAGACAACAATAACAATCATCCTCTGGAGGCCGGGGGCCCGTTTCAGAAAGGAGGTTAAGTGAAAACTCTGAGTATGTTAACCCTGAAATGAGGGAAACTCTGGGTTTTCTGTTTCAGAATGGGAGGTATATCAAACCTGAGAAAGCAGAGTAAGTCAAGCCCGTTTCTGAAAGAGAGGTAACTTATACTCAGAGTCAGTTACCATGGTGACTTACTCTGTGAACCTAACCTGGTCGGGAGCAGGTTTTCTTCAGTAACCCCAGAGTTTATTTCGGTCTCCTCCCCTTTTTTAAAGAGGAAGCGGTGTTTAAACACCAACAATAATACTACAATTTATTTAAACATTATTTAAGGAATATATATATATTGTTTGTCTATGGTTTAATTGACTAAATCTGTTTTGCAGCACTTTGCCAAAAAATAAAAGGATTAAAACGTTTGCTAAACTTTTATTTGATTTCCACCGTTTTTGATCAATTATTTGTATTAAATCATAAAAATTAAATAAAAATCTGAATAAAAAACATTTAATAGAATTCAATTATTTTAAACATTTTAATAAGTTATTAATGATAAAAAATAAGTTGTTAATCTAATTCATAATCAATTATTGAAATTAATTGATTAGATATGTTAATTGAACAAATGTTTAATTTATTTAACTGTCATTTTAACTTATGATAATAATAACCGTAATTTAATAATGCAGTTTATATATTTCATAATTGTTTAAAAATAAACCTTGATATTTTCTGAGACGGTTATCATACTGTGAAACTCTCATCCGTTATAACGGGAGAGAACCCCACCCCGCAGTTAAACAAGTAACTCAGCAACTTTTACTCTTACATTTTAAATGAGCTACTTTTTACTTTTACTTGAGTAGATTTTTAGACCGGTACTTTTACTTGTACTTAAGTAAAAATTTGATCAAAGTAATAGTATTTTTACTTGAGTAAAATATTTTATTACTCTTTCCACCTCCCGTAGTTCTAAACAAATTCTACAGAATTAAACTGGCATTACACACTGAAGTGTGTCCCTACTATTTATGAAGTTTAGGCCTATTTGTCATAATTGGTGTATTGAGTGTAGGCTACTTACAACTGCCTGGGGTTCTGTTGGGACAGGAGGCTCCAAAAGAAAGATATTACCATCAGAATATATTGGGACCAACAAAAAACCCAACCCAAAGTAAAATAAATGGAAATATCAAAAATACCCTATATAAAAAATAACACATATGTATATGTAACACATTACATTTTATGAAGGCTTGGATCTTCTGGAGTGACGGCTCTGAAGTCCCTCAGGAATTCCCTCAGCCAGAAATATAGACACTGGATGCTATTTAGTTATTTAATATGTCAAATGTTTGTACATTCAGGCCTACACTCATGATATGCTCAAGCCTTACCTGAATGAATTATGTTTATATATTTTATTTTCAGCTGCTGCCACATTCTTTTAATGCCTGCAGGATTGTAAATTAGGTTAAATAACATACTGTTTTTACAGTTTCACCTCTGATATTATAGCCAAACAGTTGGGTAAGTTACTCTAAAATAGTTATTAATTACTAACTACAAATGACATCTTCAACAGTGTAATTAGATTAATGTAATAATTACTATCTTTAGAAAGTATTGGTTTACTTATTAATAATTACTAAATCCTATATCAACCTTAACCACTTGAACAATACAAGGAGAGACAAGAAACTGCACTTTTAATGCTTTCAAATTAACAATATACAATTGCATGAATTATTCTTGAATTGACCAAAGTGTGTAGAGGGAGAAGGTTACATTAAAAATATATCTTTTAAAAATGTATGTTAAATCCACTATTGTTTTATACTGAATTGTTCAATTTCATGCAGTAGCCTATTTAATGTAGGCTAATTACATCAGATTTTATTTTAAATCACAGAAGAATTAAGAGTAATCCCTTTATTTAAATTATAATATTTAGATTACTTGGTAATTAATTAAACCCAACACTGTATAACAGTCATTCCTCTTTTTGTCTGGCGCTGTTGCCATGGTGACTCGTAATATCTGCGCTCCATTGATAATGGCTTTTTATAGTTGTGGTGCACGTGCTTAACTCAGAGTCAGGCAACTTAGAGTTGATTGAACCAACTCATTTCAGCTGTTCTGTAACCGAAAACTCAGAGTTTACCATCTCAGGGTAAGTCAACTCAGAGTTCAAGTTTTAACTCAGAGTTGGTTGAACCTCCTTATTGAAACAGGCCCCGGTTTGTAGAGAACCCAAGTGCATTTTATTTACAAAACGTGATCAGGCAGTGCAGGGGGCCAGGGAGGCATGGACCTTTGGCGTGGAGAAAAAGATTTCTTGGGTGGAGCTTTGGGGTCGTGGCCTGCAGTGAGCTGGAGTCTGGACGATGGTCGGGGGCTGGAGTCTCTGGCGTGGTGGCCATCTTGGCAGAGAGGCTCAGGCTTGGTAGATATGGCGTGAAGAGGCTCAGGCTTGGCAGATATGGCGTGTAGAGGCTCTGGGTTGGCAGATATGGCGTGAAGAGGCTCAGGCTTGGCAGATATGGCGTGAAGAGGCTCAGGCTTGACAGATATGGCTTGAAGAGGCTCAGGGTTGGCAGATATTGCGGAAAGAGGCTCTGGGTTGGCAGATATGGCGTGAAGAGGCTCAGGCTTGGCAGATATGCCGTGAACAGTCTTTGTCTTGGCAGATATGGCGTGAAGAGGTTTAGGCTTGACAGATATGGCGTGAAGAGGCTCAGGCTTGGCAGATATGGCGTGAACAGTCTCTGTCTTGGCAGATATGGCATGAAGAGGCTCAGGCTTGGCAGATATGGCGTGAAGAGGCTCAGGCTTGACAGATATGGCATGAAGAGGCTCAGGCTTGGCAGATATGGCGTGAAGAGGCTCAGGCTTGGCAGATATGGCGTGAAGAGTCTCAGGCTTAACAGATATGGCGTGAAGAGGCTCTGGGTTGGCAGATGTGGTGTGAAGAGGCTCTGGGTTGGCAGATGTGGTGTGAAGAGGCTCTGGGTTGGCAGATATGGCGTGAAGAGGCTCTGGGTTGGTAGATATGGTGTGAACAGTCTCTGGCTTGGCAGATATGGCGTGAACAGTCTCTGTCTTGGCAGATTTGGCGTGAACAGTCTCTGGCTTGGCAGATTTGGCGTGAACAGTCTCTGTCTTGGCAGATATGGCGTGAAGAGGTTCAGGCTTGGCAGATATGGCGTGAAGAGGCTCAGGCTTGGCAGATATGGCGTGAAGAGGCTCAGGCTTGGCAGATATGGCGTGAAGAGGCTCAGGCTTGGCAGATATGGCGTGAAGAGGCTCAGGCTTAACAGATATGGCGTGAAGAGGCTCTGGGTTGGCAGATATGGTGTGAAGAGGCTCTGGGTTGGCAGATATGGCGTGAAGAGGCTCTGGCTTGGCAGATATGGCTTGAAAAGTAACTGGCTTGGCAGATATGGCGTGAAGAGGCTCAGGCTTGGCAGATATGGCGTGAAGAGGCTCTGGCTTGGCAGATATGGCTTGAACAGTAACTGGCTTGGCAGATATGGCGTGAAGAGGCTCAGGCTTGGCAGATATGGCTTGAACAGTAACTGGCTTGGCAGATATGGCGTGAACAGTCTTTGTCTTGGCAGATATGGCGTGAACAGTCTCTGTCTTGGCAGATATGGCATGAAGAGGCTCAGGCTTGGCAGATATGGCGTGAAGAGGCTCAGGCTTGGCAGATATGGCGTGAAGAGGCTCAGGCTTGGCAGATATGGCGTGCAGAGACTCAGGCTTGGGAGATATGGCATGAAGAGGCTCAGGCTTGGCAGATATGGCATGAAGAGGCTCAGGCTCAGCAGATATGGCGTGAACAGGCTCAGGCTTGGCAGATATGGCGTGCAGAGACTCAGGCTTGGGAGATATGGCATGAAGAGGCTCAGGTTTGGGAGATATGGCATGAAGAGGCTCAGGCTTGGCAGATATGGCGTGAAGAGGCTCAGGCTTGGCAGATATGGCTTGAACAGTAACTGGCTTGGCAGATATGGCGTGAACAGTCTTTGTCTTGGCAGATATGGCGTGAACAGTCTCTGTCTTGGCAGATATGGCGTGCAGAGACTCAGGCTTGGGAGATATGGCATGAAGAGGCTCAGGCTTGGCAGATATGGCGTGAAGAGGCTCAGGCTCAGCAGATAAGGCGTGAACAGTCTCTGGCTTGGCAGATATGGCGTGAACAGTCTCTGGCTTGGCAGCTATGACTTCTTCTTCTCCACGACCTAGGAGAAAGAAGAGGAGGGGATCGTCTCGTCCTTTGTCTCTGGTTGTCCCAGAGCCCGCTACTGCGAGCGCCGTCCCAGAGCCCGCTACTGCCAGCGCCGTCCCAGAGCCCGCTACTGCGAGCGCCGTCCCAGAGCCCGCTACTGCGAGCGCCGTCCCAGAGCCCGCTACTGCCAGCGCCGTCCCAGAGCCCGCTACTGCGAGCGCCGTCCCCCGTCCCAGAGCCCGCTACTGCCAGCGCCGTCCCAGAGCCCGCTACTGCCAGCGCCGTCCCAGAGCCCTCTACCGCGAGAGTTGCGGCCGATCTAGCCGCTAAGGAGGTGCTGAAAGCAGTTTCAGCATGTCAAGTGATGCCGGTCATCGTTGCTGCAAAGACCCTGTCAGAGTACTTGTCCTGTCTTGCCAAGATACTCGAAGTCCCTGTCCGTCCTGTCTTGTTCCCAGCCCCCGAGCATGCCGCTGTGAGCACAGCACCCGAGCCTGCCGCTGTTATCGCTGCATTCAGTCCTGCCCCTTCGCCTGCTATGTCCCCCGTCAGGAGTCCCATTTCCTCATCCTCTGTGTCCTCCATGTCTGAATCTGTTGCTGCCACCATGGAAGCAGTATCCCAGTCTGTTTTCCTGGTCGCCCCTGTCTCCACTAATTCCCGGACTGTTTCCCCGTTCGTCCCTGTCTCCACCAGCTCCCAGTCTGTTTTCCCGGTCGTCCCTGTCTCCATCAGCCCCCGGACTGTTTCCCCGTTTGTCCCTGTTTCCACTAAGCCCCGGACTGTTTTCCCCAAGACCTCTCCTCGTGTGTCTCCGTCTAAACCTGCCCAGAGTTCTCGTCCTCAGCCCTCATCCCGTGGACCTAAGACCCCCAGTCCTCCCATCCACCCTGGACCTCCCCACATGAACTTTGTGTTTCCTCCACCCCCTCTGCCTTGCATGTTGTTTTTGATGTTTCACCCGAATCCTGTTATAGTTTATTCATGTATGGCATTGTTGATGTTCACTATGTTTTGTTGGTTTTTGTCCATGTCTCGTTCTGTCTTGTCTTGTGCTTAGTGTCCCTTTGAGGAGCGTCTGGTAGCCGCTCCTTAAGGTGGGGGTTCTGTCATGATTCTGCCATCATGTTATTGATTATTCCTAGTCTTGTGGCAGGATCATGACAGAACCATGTTTTGTGTACAAGCACGTGGTCTTGCTTGGGCCATGTGCTTGTGTTGTCTCGTCATGTAACCCCGCCCCCTTGTTATCCTCGTCTTGTCATTATTGTCTAGTCAGTTTCACCTGTCCTCGTCATTAGTGTTCCCTTTATAATCCCCTTGTGTTTGCTGTCCTGTGTCGGTACATTGTCAACTTATGCGTGTAACACTTTGTGAGTACTTTGTCTGCATCTCGTTATAAGTATTGTGAGTTTGTGAAGCTGTTTGTTTCTTTTGTTCTAGTCTTCAAGTCAAGTGTCTAGTCCTAGTTTATGTTCTAGCCTTAGTCTTGGTGTACTACCCTTCAGTTCTGTTTTGCCCCCTCGTGGGTTTTGTTTTCTCTGTTTTGTCTTCAATAAATTGTATGTAGAGCATTCAGTCTGCTTTTAGGTTCATCTCCTTGCAACTTCATGACAAGTGGCTTCAGGCTGCAGAGTGAGCTGACGGTTTCTCCTATGTCTCTCTCTCTCTATCTCTATTTTCTAAGATGCATTAATGAAGGCATGTGCATTTGATTTTGCGGTTACGCTTCCAACTCCTGTTTCGTGTCACTGCTTTTAGGCGCGAACTCTGAGGAGTTCTGCCACGGACATTTTTCGTGCACTATAGTTTTGGTGCTTCATGCTACCAAGCCTTAGTCTGCCTGACTAATTACTATTTTCTTTCAGCTCAGCTGCTGGTCTGAGCTGAATAAACGAGTAGATGAGTTCACAAGGTCACATAATTAGGAGTAATTTCCTATGGCAAAGTGTATTAAGTCTAAGGCCATAGTGGCTGCAGAGTGAGCTGACGGTTTCTCATTTCTCTCTCTTTATTTTCTGCAGTTCATCCTGGCACGTGCATCTGATTTTGCGCTTACTCTTCTAACTCTTGTATCGTGTGACTGCTTTAGGCTCAGACTCTGAGGAGATCTGCGGCACACATTTATCATGCAACATGATTTTTGGCGCTTCATGCTACCGACACAATTTTGCATGACTAATACTCTTTTCTTGTCAGCCCAACTGGAAATGTTGAGCTGAACAATTGTGTTACAGAGTATACAGACTGGTATACCCTATCTCTCTCTGCATGGTAGTGGTGATCGGGTTAAGATAATGGCTCAGCTATCTCTCATCATTGTCAGTCTCATTTTATGTTATTGATGCAGTGCTGCATACGTTATTGTACGTTATTATATGCCTCGAGTTGGATTACAAATTAACACCTCGAAGACCAAGATTAAACACATTGGGTATGCATGTTCAAACATACCAGTCCGTATTGGGCAACTACAAATTGAAGAAGTCGACAGCTTAGAATGGCATCTACGCTAATTTTAGTGTCTTTGTTTATCCCGAGGTTTTCCCGCAGCCTGCCGTATCCAGGCCGTATCCAGATCTGACTAGGACCTTCGCTGGACCCGATGACAATGCAGTGCTGACGTGCCAACTAGCCTCTCCCTATGGAGGATCCCTTTCCCACTCTACAGATAAAGCGCTGTGGGAAAAATTGGTAGGTGTACCCACCCCGAAGTGATAAAATTAAATTAAATTCTGTATCAAAATTTATAGGCAAGACAAGTAGTTTGTTTAGGCATGATTTGTAGGGAATTACAAACCTGTGCACATATATTCAAACGCACATAACTATAGAATCAATTCTTAATGCGCATGTGAACGCCATCAGCGTTTATCACAGGTTCACGTTTAAAGTCTGTTTAGAGAGAACGGCGTCCACCTTGGTGGGGTTCTGCTCCGCAATGGGGGTCTTCAGTCCCATCTGCCCGGCTGTGTGGTCTAATGCTTCATCGTGGTGTGGGACCCTGCCCTGCCCTGCCCCGGCCCCCTGCCCTTGCCCCCTGCCCCGGCCCCCTGCCCTGGGCTCTATCATGATTCCTGTCTTGTGTGGACTTTTGTTATTTCCTGTTTTGCGCCATTCTATGTAGTCCTTTGTAGTTTTTATTGTAGATTAGTTCCTGATCAGTGTTAGGAGTAAAGCATTACAAAAGTAATTATATTACAGTAGTAATATAATTTTTTGCTGTAACGCAGTAATATAACGCATTACTAATAACATTTGGGTAATTTTATACCCGTTATAATCTCAGTAACGCATTACAACAACGCATTTTAACCTGGAATTATGTTTAAAAAAAGAGAAGAATTTACCAACACCGTGAGATTCCAGCTCCAGAAAAAAAATGTCTAAAGGTAAAATAGCACATCTATTTCCTGTAGCTGGAATTCGATGGTTGAGATGACTGGAGAGATTAATTTTACAGTTATAAGATGGACATATTCCCATTATTTTCAGTTCGTCAGAGAAAAGGATGAGAACATAGTCAAGTGCAATAGGGAGGGACACAGAGGGAACTTTCTACATCGAGAAATAGCACGAGTTACTTGAAGAAACACGTGGACCGGTGCCATGCTAACACTATGCTAATAAAGAAAGCTGCAGGGTTGGAGAAGAGAAAGACAACACCGCGGGCAAGACAAAGCAGATGCAGAAATATCAGTGAGCTGGGAACGCATACATGTCACTGTAACCATCTTTACTTGTCTTCATTACAATCATCATCCATCAAAGCTTTTTTTAGCGACTCTGGTTATCTTTATCCAGCTGAGAGATGTAGTTTGCGTATCTTGTGTTTTGAGCTGCATTTCTTACAGCGCAATGAGAAACGGCTTGGGCTGCTCCAAAACAATCCCAGAATATGCATGAGACAGGTGGTGTTTTGTTCAATTTTATTTAACGTATTAATATACAATTATCTTGAGATATTTAAATTAATTTTAAGTCATCTTAAAATTCCTATTAATTTTTTTCCTATTAATTTTTTTATCTTAAAAAAAAGTAAGTTATCTTGCGGTGTGTCCCCCAGACATTTTCTTGTTATTGTGTTCATAAACTGCTATGCTGCACTTAGATTCTCCTCTTCCTCATTTCTGATGAAATTTTTAACACTCTGCATTACAAATGGATGGATTGTTTTCCACACGGATTTGCTTTTCAGTTGCCATGGCAGCAGTGTGTGTAAATGGTAGCCTGTGATGTCCAGGTTGACTTGACTAGCTCACTTGCCATTACATGCCTGACTTTCTTACCAAATGAGATAAATTAATTTCACATTCAAAAATCGACCTGTCAGACATTACTGCACTGCTCTTGTGCCTTTTTTTAAACATATTATGTTTTCATTATTGATTTAGAGCACTTGTAAAGTATATAGTATAGTAATAGTTATTAGTGAGGTTTTGTTCTATTTTTATCACATTTGTAGTGTATTAAAAAAAAAAAAAAACAGTCAAAACATCTGCAATAATATAATGAATTATATAGGCTAGTTATGACATCTACCAGCAGGGACTAACTGGTCTATGCTATTCAGACAAAATTCAAAGTTCAGTTCTCTGAGTTGTAATTTTAGTTGTAATTATTGAATGAATAGAATAAGTTTCCCCTTGCAAATGATGAACTGAACAGTGTACAGCAACCTGTACACTTGTGCATTACTGATGATTCGGAATTCAGAATGACGATATACAATATTATAGCATATCCAGCACTCAAATGTTAATTTTGCTATTATTAATGTGTAGTGTTTATTCAAAACTGTGATCAATTTTGATCTTTTTCAAAACTCTCCATGCCAGAGATGCCGGTTCGCGTCTTGCTCAGAGCGTGGCGAGTAGAGTCGGATCGGGACACACCAGTTTGGAGTTGGTTCAAATCAAAATAATCCTAAATTGACTGAATGCCAGAACCAGAACACAGGAGAAAGAAACAACAGCTTTGCATCTGCTAACATAAAGACAACAAAAGACTGATAGCTTAGACAAAAACACAAGGGACTAAACAAGACACAGGTGAAAATAATAACCATAGAAACAAACTAGACACGGGAACAAAGGAAACAGGAACCGAACACAGACCAGGGAAAACAAACTGGAAGTCCTAAGAAGCAGAAAGTAAAACTAAACCAAACATGTCAGTACGCCAAAGAGAGCTAGAGATTATGCTTCAGTATTTAAAATAAAAAAAAGTTCTAAAGCTTTTACTATCCCTAAATACTGTGCTTACATAATTTGTGTTATCATCATATGCTCTATATGAAAACATAAAAATTACCGTCTGCCTCTTAAATATCAACTGGACAAGCATGTTTATTTCACTTTGCCAAAACTGTTAACCCTTAAATTCATATAATATTATTACATATGCGGGTCTTTAGCGACCCGGATCTATATCTAACACGGATGGATCTCTAACTGGCACTATAAAACTCTCCGGATATTTTACCAACAATTACAAAATAATAAAATAAAGAGTATTTCGTTACCTTTTGTAACTTGGATGGGTTCAACTTAAGCAGTCATCGGAGATTCAATTATTGTTGCGTAGAAAAATTATACTTACACCTTTACAGTACATACGCTACCTCGTTTTTACAAACAATTAATTCGATTTAATTAGACATGCTTTCATAAAAATGTTACTTGTTGTATTGTTTATAATGAATAGATTGAAGACTAATAAGAAGGTTGATGTCTAACTACACTACCTTCCTACTAGGGAAGGTAGTGAATGACGTCCTGGGTCGATAAAGTGTGCGTTCAAGGGTTAAAATAAGCTATATAAAGATATATAAACGCTCACTGAGGTTTTCATCCACCAAGGTCACCGGTCTATTATACTGCACGTCAATTAACTTCCATTCAAGGAAATAGGCTCTATATTATCAGCTGCTTAATTAGCAGAGACAACTATTGGGTTTGGTGCTGGGCTTCGTGTTGGACAAACACAAACTAGAAAATACCTGGATAAGCTTTCCATTCCCATTCATCTAGTGAAGAAATGGTGCAGAAATGACATACCTGTATACAGTAAGTGCTGCATATCAATAAGGAAAATTAATATGAGAGAGTTTCCTTCAAGGAGCTAGGTGTGCAGAACCAGAACAAATAACACAAGAACAACACAAAACAAAGAAGTACTGCTGCTGTAGCTCACTTGAACTAGATGACAGTTCTTCTATAGTGTGGATGAATAGTCTGACGTTTGCAGGCGAGTAAGATTACTATCCGGATATTGTCATGGGCGGATGTTGAAAGTTGAAACTGCATCCACTTGCAGAAGTTTTCAGGCTTTATTTTAACAAAGAACTCCGTATGCATAGAACATGGGACAGAACAATCACTTAAACGCAACAACAACAGATACTAAATACTAAATACACAGGGACTAACAAGTGCATTGAACAAAAGGTGACAGGAATGCAACAATCAGACACACTGGGAAACTGGGTCAAGTGAACTGGAACTCATGAATTTGAACACAGAGAAAAACTAATTCAAAACAGAATACAAAACCATGACCGATAAACACCATATCTGCAACTGAACCCCTGGAGCCACAGAAGGCACTCGTCCTTTCTCTCTCCGTATCCTCCTGTGCTTAACCTCCCCGTCCCGCCGACCTCTCATGACAGCTTTTGTTTGGATGAACAGCTTTCAAATACAGTCCTTCAGCTCTCATTAATTCTGGTTTGCGATAAGAGGTTTCCAGCGTGGAGCCTAGCAGAGCTAAACCTCAGCGTGACGGGGAGATCCGCGTCGAGGATCGGCTCTTCTGTTTGCAGTCGTGTTTAATTGATCTGCCAATCTAGGCTTATTCTGCTGGAATGACTGCATTTGCCCTGTAACATGCGTCATAACCATAAAAATTCATGAAAGGGAAATGAGGCATAATTATTTCATGCAGTTGGGGATAAAAAAAAACATAGTGGGTAATTGGCAATTAATCCAGTGTTCATCAAACCTGGCTAAAGGTGGGGGTGGAGGTAGAAGATGGAGTCTGGCTGTGTCGCCATGGAGACGAAGGATGCGGACAGCATAAAAGAGTTTCCAGTAGCCTTATGTATCATATTCAAATCCATAAAAACAGTCAGTCCTATAGAGATCTTGCCGGACTACTTCAGCATGTTACCGTAAAGACAGCAGTTTTATAGCAGAGTGCAATTTTGATCTAAGAAATGTTCATTTTGTGTACTTTAGCTGATGGAGCTGCTCAAAGACAAGTTGAGCATAATAGTGACGAGGGAATTTAATAGCTCTCAGACACACAGGTTTCCTATCAAACCTGTAAACTGTGTGATCTGTGAGTTTAGATCACCGTGCTTTAATCTTTAACCGGTCCATTGAATGACACGCGGACTGATCTCAGATGATGTCATGATGGCACAGCCAAACAGTGCTGACACCTTGAGGCTCTACATTTGAAATGTGCAAACGTGAAGAAGATTTGAGGCTGTGGTAGAGGAGCATGGCACAAGCTTAGTTTTCATTAGAAACGCCGTCTCAGTGTGGACGGTAGGCCAAAATGAAGAGAAAAAATAAGTTCAATTATTAGTGTGTCTTAAACCTGTATGAATTTCTTTCTTCTGCTGGTCCATCAACTGTCTGGTTACCAACATTCTTTAAAATATCTTCTTGTGTTCAGCAGAAGAAAGAAATTCATACAGGTTTGAAAAGTGAGTAATTGATGGCATAGTTTTAAGTTAATTTAAGTTAATACAAGTCTTGTGGTTAAAGTCATGTATTCAGTTAAACAGGCAACATGATGCTATCCTGATAAACTAAACATATAAAGCCACAAATGGAGAAAAAACAGGGGCCTGTATCAAATCAATCTTTCCTCCAGCTAAGAAGAACCATCAGCACTGTTTTATCCTCTTCCAAGCCTGACACACCATTTCAAATAACAGTCAGGTGCTCATTATTGATATCCATATATGGAGCAACTAGACATTAGTGATTGCTGATAAGCATTGTCTTGCTGGCAGGTCATTACTGTAGATTCACCATCTAAATGGTAGATAACCATATAGCGCTAGTTTATGAGCAGCATTACACATTTGTGAATCTGAAACTTGAGATCTGTGAAAATGTTTGGATCAAATCCAGTGATTTTTGTATTCCCCACCATTACTTTCCCCCGCTGATGGTCATAAATGGATGAGAGGAAAAGTGCCTGAAACAGATGAATAGGTTTTGGAACCGAGTTTAGAGCTTAGATGTGCACAGATGTTATTTGTAGACTTCAGTAAATAATTAAAGGCACACCATTAGAAAGGGTCTGAGCACTGAGTGTCCCAGAGCTGTCATCGATGAGCAGAGCTTCTTCTGCATCGCTGTCTGTTAGGATTGTTTATGGCTGGAGAAGGTCAAACTGTTACTGTGACACAGGTGACGCTAATCTAAGCACACTAGTATCTCTCCTCCAAATAAAACTAAAAACATATTTTAAGTGCATTGACACACTTCAAAAGGATATAATGCCTTGTCACGGCTCCCCCAAAAAAAACAATCCAATGCATTTTCTCAAAAGTATACAAAGAATTTACATTCTTGTTTTACAGGCCCAATATCATTTTTAATTAGAAACTGAAGATTTGGCCGTATTAATGCAGACTGTCACTATTTCAACATTATAAAGCAAGCACTCGAATTCATGCCAAGCGCCTCTGTCCATAATGTCACTTACAGTAGTGAAGAACTCCACAGAGCAAACTGCTGTGGGAATGAACATGAGAAGCTTTACAATAAATGCTTTAGAGAATTTAATAGAAAATATTAGGCTGAAGCATTTGGGTAATTTGATGATATTAAAAATGAATTGTTGGATTCTCAAAACCTCAAATATCTGCAACATCTCACTCCAGCCAGGTAACCAAAATCAGCAGCCCTGAAATTTAGACCAACAGCTTGCGATTGTGATATTGCTTTTAATCAAACATTTAATGAACAATGAGTTAATACTGAGCAGCTTATATATGCAATATTGATAGGTACATTGTCTATTTTTACTTTTCAAATGGAAATTTCCAAACAATGTCATAGCTGAATCAAGCATGCATCTCAGAGCAACACACAATGAATTGGTTGAGTGAATGATTCAACGACTCATAAACGAGCCACCTGTCGCCCCCTACTGGTGTAATGATGCAACCTGCAAAAATCCCCACAACTAACACACAGTCTGAGAACAAACCCAGACAAGTGGAATGACACAAACATTGAAAAGTCTGAGTGCTTATACAGTTGTAATCAAAATTGTTCAACCCATTGTAAATCAGGTTTATTGGCAAGATTTACAGACGTTCAGCTGTTTGCAATGAACAAATCAAACAACATTGAAATAGCTCAACACAACAAATGTTTCAACTTTATATGACTTCTGCAGTCTCAAAATTATGAATGCTTCCATTAGGGCCTATTCTGAGAAATCATGGCATTTCATTTCATCGTTATGCAGACAACACACAACTCTATCTGCCATTGAAACGAAAGGATACCAGCACTTAAAAAAATTATTGTAAGACTGCCTCATGGAAATCAAAGCTTGGATGGCCATACATTTTTTACATTTTAACGAGAGTAAAACTGAAATTGTGAGATTTGGCCCTGTGGCCCTCAACACAGAATTGGGTTTATTACTTTCTTAAAAATTAAACATAAAAAATCTGGTCATCTATGGTCATGATTCTGGATGTACAGCACTTTGGTAGACTTCTGTTTTTTTTTAATGTGCTCTAGAAATAAACTTTTTACATCAGCAAAGTGAATCGTCATCAGTGAAATGTCCCACCACAAAAATATGCTGGATTACATTACAATATGACATTGTATTGTATTGTATTGTATTGAATTTAATTGAATTTCAATTGCATTGTATTGAAATAATGAAGTTGAATAGTGATAGCTGAAACAGGTATTTATTTTGTTAGCTTTGTAATTGCAATATGTTTGTTGTGTCTGGAGTTAGTGTTTTTCTAACTCACTCTGTTGTAATTCATACTCTGCTCACAGGACAATATGTCAAAAAATAGGGGCTTTTTTTTTAGAAATGTAAATTTTTGGTGTCCTCCCTGTTATTTTTAAAATGTCTTGGGATTTGTCAGTGCAAAGTGAGGCAGTGCATCTGAAATTACAGTGGTGTTCTGTTATAAGAATCCTGTCCTCTGGCTCTGAGATTCACGGTGGCAGCAGTTGCTCTCGCAGACAATGGTTTGAAACACGCACATAATAACAGCATTGGGTTGCCAAGGGTTACAGCCTTTGTTTTTTGTGAGGGCAATTACTGGAATTCTTAAAGTGCATCTCCATCTCTCTATTGAAAAGGATGTTTTCTCATTCTCATCACTTAAACAGTCTGAGACAAACATGATCAAGTGTTTAGAGCCGTCAAGGGACTTGTAAATCAAATGAGATTCCTTTTCTCAATTTAACCCGTAACTATTGAGTAAGTCCTATTTTTAATTGAATGCGCAACTGTTGTTTTGAGATAAGATCATCTACCAACAAGCTGTGCCGCTCTTTCTGTTGTAGTATAGAAGAAGAACTGTTGTGTTGATGTGATTTATTGTGGTGTAAGTGAGTAGCACTCCTCCATGTGTGGAGGATATTAGATACCTTGATTAATGCACTCTCTAGTGATGTTGTTTCAAGCACCAATGAAGTAGGTGGTTAATCTGGCACGGATTAATCTGTGGTGTTTTCCTCATCTTTATAGACCCCTTTTCAGTTGGTAAACATGGTGACGTTTTTATGTGGGCGGAGCTTAGGTGGAGGCAGAACGATCCCTCTGGCCGCTTCACTAACGCTAGTTTGCAAGTTTTGTTAGCTTGTTTTTTAACAATGATGGGAGAAAATCAGATTTTATCTTAATGTGCAAGGTAGGGATGTCAACAATTAATCGACGATCGATTAATTGTCGATAATACATTTAATCGATAAAACTTATCGATCATCGATTAAGCATGCGCGTGCGTGTGCGTGTTCATGCGCGCGTGCTGCTCAACCGCGAAACATGTAAGCGAGTTATGTTTGGGACTATTTTACACCTTCATCGTAACAATAAGTTGGCGTGTGCATTCGCAGCCTTTTTTGTGCAAATGTAAGTTGTAATAGTTTATTTTGTGTACGCCTATCTACATCTGCTTTATCTCATTTTGGATGTAAGCATCGCGCGCTGCTCAAACGGCAATGCACGACTAATAATGACTATTGGGACTGTCATATTACATAACATTATAAAGAAAACAATATTGTAATAAAACATTGTGAATTATTTGGGTTTTAGTTGCCGTGTCGCGTTGTTCCAGGAAGAGCGCGTCCACAACATGAGTCATTTTGAATGGCACCTAACTTAGTTCAAGTTCACTTGTGCATTCACGTCATTTTGTGCAGATATAAATTTTAATATTATGTTTATTTTGTATATATCTGATTAATCTCATATAGGATTCGTTTCTTTGAGTTAAATAACGCGCTAGCAAAGTGCTCAACGGTTATTCATACAGCGCGCGCCGCTCAAGCAGAATGCACGACTAATAATAACGATGATTAATTTGGGACTGTCATATTACATAACATGAGAACACTATTTCATTAAATCGTTGTGAATTCATTGGGTTTAGTTGCCGTTTTCAGTGCGTTGTTACAGGAAGAGCACGTCCACAACAGTCACACATTCTGACAAGAGCATCTGAGGCGGTTGGTGACACGTTATATAGTCGTTTTATTTGATTATTAAATAATTAATTTGATTATCAATCACATCGAAATATTTTACAATCATACTAGCCCTTTATTTAGATTAAAAAACATTCTCATTAATTTGGTGAGGAACATAGAGTTTTGAGCAGCATTTGCAGACCCTCATGCTGTTGGCCATATGCCACTGCAGCGCCGCATATTGCAGTATACATATAGGCTAACGATTAATCGATTAATTGATCGTTAATTTGAACGACCATCGATCATGGGAATTTGTGAAAATTGACATCCCTAGTGCAAGGTCACTCACTGTCCAGGACCGCGATTGTTATTTGCAAAAGTTAATTTTAACGGGCGGAACCAGATTGGCCGACCCGTAACATTACACGCTCAGTCAATGGGACGATCTGACAGGATTAACGTTAACTTTACCTCCGGTGTAGTGACCTGACTTCTACACCTACCTGATAGAGAAACAGAGCGTAAAGAAAAACTAACTATGTGATGAATGCTCATGTACAAGACTTGTGTGGTCCGATCCGCAGTTGCCTAGCCAGCGCCAAGAAGACCACAATGTTGAGTGACATTACGGTGCAATTTTAATGAAGTGAATATTTTCTAGAAATAAAAATTCCAGATACAGCATATTTATTTTTCATCGATTCTTGCACCCAACAACACAACAAGAGGACATTTAATAATAATAATAACAATTTAAGATCCTTATTGTGTAGCCGAATCTGTGCTGGTTTGTATTGGCCGCCTCCAGTTTTCCCTTTGTTTTACCTCCAGCTAGCGCCGTGACGTAACTGTGACGTCGGCGCAAAAGGGGTCTATAGCACAGGGTCTTTTTAACCCTTTAAATTCTGTATGTGATTATGTTTTGCATCATGTATACTTGGAAAGAGAGATGGAGACTGTAGCTTGACCACACAAAAACCTGCAGTAGCTTGACACTGCGCGTATAGACCAAGTGGCAACCTCCCCGTCTCTCTCTTGAAACCAACACGGAAGTGAATTAAACTGCAATTCATCGACTGGCCGCTTGAGGCAGGCTGCAAAAGTGAGTCAAATCTGCATCTCCCCCATGTTGAAATTCCCAACTTTACAGCAGAAAAAAACATGTTTACAGCCTGGTGGCAAAAAGTGGCTTTGATCTAAACAGCTAATTTTGCCCTTCATGACAACTGTGAGGGGGGTGAATTTTTTTATAACTCATCCGTTTAAATTATAGTAAGCCTTTCATTTCTGCATAATTAAGGGCGTGGCCACTTGAGTGACAGGTGGATTGCGGCTGCTGTAACTGCTAGCTGTTTGTCTGCTGTCTGTTAGCGTCACCGTCAGTTAATTCCAGCCGCTGCTGTACTTGCCGTCTCTGCCTTGTTTGTACTTTTTTCAGGATTATTTCATACAATTTAATGTACGCATTATACCTTCGCCCACGCCGTTGGATTCCGTCGTTGTCGAGTAGGGAGAGAACAACCAGCGCTGTTTTCCAGTTGTTTTCCTCGCATGCACTAATGGATGTCTGACAATTTCGTTGCTTTTTGGAGTTTAGATTTAAAAACATCTATAGATATAGAGACCACTCGTTATGCAGTACTGATGCTCTCGTGGAACAGATATGCTTATTTAACTTTTTAGTGTTAAATAAAATGTACCTGTGAGTCCTGCAAGTGTCAGTGCTTACTCTCCGTCCATGCAATAGATGCCACCCTTGAATGATCGCGGATTTCTAGTGCATTTACTTGAACTTCTGAGGTAATATCTTTGGTTTAACCCATTTGAGAAATTGAGAGGCGACCAAAGTCAGAATGTAAAATGGACTGAATAAAGCTCTTTACGATCTTGACTTGCGATGCCGTGCTGACTGACATGTATGTGCATGAATCACTGTCACACGCAGAAGCTCAGAGCAATATTATAAGTTACTGCATGATAATAAATTTTTAACTAGCAGAATAATAATGCATCACGATACACAGAGGGCCCTATTTTAACGATCTGAAACGCAAGTATCAAGCGCGAAGCGCAAGTATCTTTGTGGGCGGGTCTTTGGTGCTGTTGCTATTTTACCGGCGGGATAAATTACTCTTGCGCCCGACGCAAGTTTAAAAGGGGTTGGTCTGAAGTAGCTTCATTATTCATAGGTGTGGTTTGGGCGTAACGTGAAATAAACCAATCAGAGCATCATCTCACATTCCCTTTAAGAGCATGATGAACGAGGTGCGCTTGTTCCATGGCGCAATACTATTATAACGGCGCATTTACCAGGAGCGCTTCAGAATCGGTTCACAGCCGAGGAGATCGATGTTCTCGTCAGGGCCGTAAAAGAAAGAGAAGATGATATTGGGGATGGGACAAACCCACCCAAATTAGCTTCGGTTATACATGCATATTATAATTTGGGTAAATATGTAAGCTTAATGCCTATTTTTCCCATCGTCATGGACACAACAGTGATTTCCCTCGTGTTTTAATATTTTTCCTTATAATAATGTATCATATGCAAAAAGGAAAATGCATCTGTGTAGATGAGAGTGTAGATCTACAGTGTATGCGCGTTGTTCACACTCTGTATTATGGGCAAGCATGCGCGCTTAAAATAGCATCTGAATGTACGCTCAACGCGCCACTGACTTTAGACTAGGTTTTTTGGCGCAATTGTTTTCTGGAACTGCAAAATAGCACCAGGGATTGTTTGCGCCGAAACACGCCTCCTTTTTTGTGCTGACCCGCCCAGGGAGCGCAAGTTCATTCTCTAGTTTGCCGGCGTGCGTCTGTGGAGGGGAAAGTCCGCTTTGTGGGGGTGCAAAATACGAATGATACATGCGTCAGTGTACAAAGTAATTTGCCCCGGGTGCAAGATAGGGCCCAGAGTCTCATTTTTAGTCTTTTAACTATTATAGTATTTCGAAGGGAAAAAACATGAACTTTAACTATTGGCTTTACTTCTTCAATCAGCTGTCACTTTAGCGTGAGGCCAGTAGCCAGTAGCATATAGCATTAGCACCTTAGCTCCACCCACGTCCCACCTCTTTGCCCATTTTATTTTATTCGGGAGTGACGAGCAATGGGGTAATCCACCAGCCGGAAACTGAAGTCTCCCCGGGGGCTGCCATTGGCTAACAAGCCTTCACCTGCTGTTGGCATCCCATTGACTCCCATTCATTTTTGCGTCACTTTGACAGCAAATAACTTTACATCTGAGGTGTTTAAAGACTCCATTTGTCCATTGTTTATTTCTAAAGAAACATGACAATGTATAAAGGGCTCCATTACCTTGTATCTTACGTTATGGCCTCGTAGAAGCAGTTTTTGTAAAAATAGGCTAACGATTGCGTCATAACACGCGACTCTCTGTCGCACAGTAGAGAAATTACCGTATAGACAGAGGAGAAGCTCGCGGGCAGTCTTTTACTGTCTATGAGGCAATTGGGGGGACGAGGAGGCATAAAGTCTGATAAAGTCAAGGGAGAAGCCCATAGAGAGTCCATAAAAGCAACGGGACAAAATATTAAAACAAAATATAAAAACAACGTTTTGAGGAATTCAGATTTCTCTTGGCACAGCTAGTAGAAGACTTACCACTGTCAGACAGGTTGCTTACGTCACATCTACATCGTCAAGCTCAGTTTGAGCCTGCGCAGTATGCTTGGCAATCAGGAAGTGAGTGCTTCTAATTGACTTCACTTTTCTCCTTTGAAGTCTATGGGGTCGCTGTGTCCATTTCTTTTACTGTCTATGGTGATGAGAGGTGACGCGCTGCACAGATGGCGATGACCAGCCCCGCCCACTTTAGGCTTCAAAAACGCTCTTCAGAAACCTACGGGTGACGTCATGGACACTACGTCCATTCTTTTTTACAGTCTATGGTAACTATGGACACTCCTCAGTCTTTTTATCTGTGCTAAACCCATATTTAGTACTTTTATAAATTCCAAAAGAAACAAAATTCAAACAAAAACCACCCCATGCAAGAAAAAGAGTCCTAAAACTGATAGGATTAATGTTGTCAGGCTGGGAAGGGAATCCTCACAAAGCAGGCTTGGAACAGGAATCTACCGAAAGACCAGTATATTGAAATAATACTGTATATTGCATGTTACCCTAAAATAATATCCTTGTCTGTAGAGATTACTTTGGTATTTGATTATACAGAGATTTCATTATTGTGATATTATCAACGTTTGAGATTATACATTATTCATTTTAGTTAAGACAGGGCATTGAATCTAGGTGGAGTTTGACATTTATTATTAACAAAACAGTCAGAAAGTAAATCCAGGCAGAGCATAACAAGAAACCAGGCAAAGAACAAAATCCAAATAATACAAACACAGGAAAATCCAGAAACTGAAACGACTCACCCAAAACATCCAACAAAGGACAGGGCAGCGCCAACAGTTCAGGGGGCCAGGGAGAGGCCAGGGAGGCGCCAACAGTTCAGAGGGCCAGGGAGAGTCCAGGGAGGCTCCGACAGTTCAGGGGGCCAGGGAGGTTCAGGGGGCCAGGGAGGCTCCGACAGTTCAGGGGGCCAGGGAAGCGCCAACAGTTCAGGGGGCCAGGGAGGCACCAACAGTTCAGGGGGCCAGGGAGGCACCAACAGTTCAGGGGGCCAGGGAGGCTCCGACAGTTCAGGGGGCCAGGGAGGCTCCGACAGTTCAGGGGGCCAGGGAGGCTCCGACAGTTCAGGGGGCCAGGGAGGTTCAGGGGGCCAGGGAGGCTCCGACAGTTCAGGGGGCCAGGGAAGCGCCAACAGTTCAGGGGGCCAGGGAGGCGCCAACAGTTCAGGGGGCCAGGGAGGCGCCAACAGTTCAGGGGGTCAGGGAGGCGCAGACAGTTCAGGGGGCCAGGGAGGCGCAGACAGTTCAGGGGGCCAGGGAGGCGCAGACAGTTCAGGGGGCCAGGGAGGCGCAGACAGTTCAGGGGGCCAGGGAGGCGCAGACAGTTCAGGGGGCCAGGGAGGCGCAGACAGTTCAGGGGGCCAGGGATGCGCCAACAGTTCAGGGGGCCAGGGAGGCGCAGACAGTTCAGGGGGCCAGGGAGGCGCAGACAGTTCAGGGGGCCAGGGAAGCGCCAACAGTTCAGGGGGCCAGGGAGGCACCAACAGTTCAGGGGGCCAGGGAGAGGCCAGGGAGAGGCCAGGGAGGCGCCAACAGTTCAGGGGGCCAGGGAGAGTCCAGGGAGGCTCCGACAGTTCAGGGGGCCAGGGAGGTTCAGGGGGCCAGGGAGGCTCCGACAGTTCAGGGGGCCAGGGAAGCGCCAACAGTTCAGGGGGCCAGGGAGGCACCAACAGTTCAGGGGGCCAGGGAGGCACCAACAGTTCAGGGGGCCAGGGAGGCTCCGACAGTTCAGGGGGCCAGGGAGGCTCCGACAGTTCAGGGGGCCAGGGAGGTTCAGGGGGCCAGGGAGGCTCCGACAGTTCAGGGGGCCAGGGAAGCGCCAACAGTTCAGGGGGCCAGGGAGGCGCCAACAGTTCAGGGGGCCAGGGAGGCGCCAACAGTTCAGGGGGTCAGGGAGGCGCAGACAGTTCAGGGGGCCAGGGAGGCGCAGACAGTTCAGGGGGCCAGGGAGGCGCAGACAGTTCAGGGGGCCAGGGATGCGCCAACAGTTCAGGGGGCCAGGGAGGCGCAGACAGTTCAGGGGGCCAGGGAGGCGCAGACAGTTCAGGGGGCCAGGGAAGCGCCAACAGTTCAGGGGGCCAGGGAGGCACCAACAGTTCAGGGGGCCAGGGAGAGGCCAGGGAGGCGCCAACAGTTCAGGGGGCCATGGAGGTTCAGGGGGCCAGGGAGGCTCCTACAGTTCAGGGGGCCATGGAGGTTCAGGGGGCCAGGGAGGCTCCTACAGTTCAGGGGGCCATGGAGGTTCAGGGGGCCAGGGAGGCGCAGACAGTTCAGGGGGCCAGGGAAGCGCCAACAGTTCAGGGGGCCAGGGAGGCACCAACAGTTCAGGGGGCCAGTGAGAGGCCAGAGAGGCGCCAACAGTTCAGGGGGCCATGGAGGTTCAGGGGGCCAGGGAGGCACCAACAGTTCAGGGGGCCAGGGAGAGGCCAGGGAGGCGCCAACAGTTCAGGGGGCCATGGAGGTTCAGGGGGCCAGGGAGGCTCCGACAGTTCAGGGGGCCAGGGAGAGGCCAGGGAGGTGCCAACAGTTCAGGAGGCCAGGGAGCCGCCGACAGTTCAGGGGGCCATGGAGGTTCAGGGGGCCAATGAGGCTCCGACAGTTAAGGGGGCCAGGGAGGCACCGACAGTTCAGGGGGCCAGGGAGGTGCTGACAGTTCAGGGGGCCAGGGAGGCGCAGACAGTTCAGCGGGCCAGGGAGGTTCAGGGGGCCAGGGAAGCGTCAACAGTTCAGGGGGCCAGGGAGGCGCCAACAGTTCAGGGGGCCAGGGAGGCGCCAACAGTTCAGGGGGCCAGGGAGGCGCAGACAGTTCAGGGGGCCAGGGAGGCGCAGACAGTCCAGGGGGCCAGGGAGGCGCAGACAGTTCAGGGGGCCAGGGAGGCGCAGACAGTTCAGGGGGCCAGGGGGCCAGGGAGGCGCAGACAGTTCAGGGGGCCAGGGAGGCGCAGACAGTTCAGGAGGCCAGGGAGGCGCAGACAGTTCAGGGGGCCAGGGAAGCGCCAACAGTTCAGGGGGCCAGGGAGGCACCAACAGTTCAGGGGGCCAGGGAGGCTCCGACAGTTCAGGGGGCCAGGGAGGCTCCGACAGTTCAGGGGGCCAGGGAGGCTCCGACAGTTCAGGGGGCCAGGGAGGCTCCGACAGTTCAGGGGGCCAGGGAGGTTCAGGGGGCCAGGGAGGCTCCGACAGTTCAGGGGGCCAGGGAAGCGCCAACAGTTCAGGGGGCCAGGGAGGCGCCAACAGTTCAGGGGGCCAGGGAGGCACCAACAGTTCAGGGGGCCAGGGAGGCTCCGACAGTTCAGGGGGCCAGGGAGGCTCCGACAGTTCAGGGGGCCAGGGAGGCTCCGACAGTTCAGGGGGCCAGGGAGGTTCAGGGGGCCAGGGAGGCTCCGACAGTTCAGGGGGCCAGGGAAGCGCCAACAGTTCAGGGGGCCAGGGAGGCGCCAACAGTTCAGGGGGCCAGGGAGGCGCCAACAGTTCAGGGGGTCAGGGAGGCGCAGACAGTTCAGGGGGCCAGGGAGGCGCAGACAGTTCAGGGGGCCAGGGATGCGCCAACAGTTCAGGGGGCCAGGGAGGCGCAGACAGTTCAGGGGGCCAGGGAGGCGCAGACAGTTCAGGGGGCCAGGGAAGCGCCAACAGTTCAGGGGGCCAGGGAGGCACCAACAGTTCAGGGGGCCAGGGAGAGGCCAGGGAGAGGCCAGGGAGGCGCCAACAGTTCAGGGAGCCAGGGAGAGTCCAGGGAGGCTCCGACAGTTCAGGGGGCCAGGGAGGTTCAGGGGGCCAGGGAGGCGCAGACAGTTCAGGGGGCCAGGGAAGCGCCAACAGTTCAGGGGGCCAGGGAGGCACCAACAGTTCAGGGGGCCAGGGAGGCACCAACAGTTCAGGGGGCCAGGGAGGCTCCGACAGTTCAGGGGGCCAGGGAGGCTCCGACAGTTCAGGGGGCCAGGGAGGTTCAGGGGGCCAGGGAGGCTCCGACAGTTCAGGGGGCCAGGGAAGCGCCAACAGTTCAGGGGGCCAGGGAGGCGCCAACAGTTCAGGGGGTCAGGGAGGCGCAGACAGTTCAGGGGGCCAGGGAGGCGCAGACAGTTCAGGGGGCCAGGGATGCGCCAACAGTTCAGGGGGCCAGGGAGGCGCAGACAGTTCAGGGGGCCAGGGAAGCGCCAACAGTTCAGGGGGCCAGGGAGGCACCAACAGTTCAGGGGGCCAGGGAGAGGCCAGGGAGGCGCCAACAGTTCAGGGGGCCATGGAGGTTCAGGGGGCCAGGGAGGCGCAGACAGTTCAGGGGGCCATGGAGGTTTAGGGGGCCAGGGAGGCTCCGACAGTTCAGGGGGGCCATGGAGGTTCAGGGGGCCAGGGAGGCGCAGACAGTTCAGGGGGCCAGGGAAGCGCCAACAGTTCAGGGGGCCAGGGAGGCACCAACAGTTCAGGGGGCCAGGGAGAGGCCAGGGAGGCGCCAACAGTTCAGGGGGCCATGGAGGTTCAGGGGGCCAGGGAGGCTCCAACAGTTCAGGGGGCCAGGGAGGCACCAACAGTTCAGGGGGCCAGGGAGAGGCCAGGGAGGCGCCAACAGTTCAGGGGGCCATGGAGGTTCAGGGGGCCAGGGAGGCTCCGACAGTTCAGGGGGCCAGGGAGAGGCCAGGGAGGTGCCAACAGTTCAGGAGGCCAGGGAGCCGCCGACAGTTCAGGGGGCCATGGAGGTTCAGGGGGCCAATGAGGCTCCGACAGTTCAGGGGGCCAGGGAGGCACCGACAGTTCAGGGGGCCAGGGAGGTGCTGACAGTTCAGGGGGCCAGGGAGGCGCAGACAGTTCAGCGGGCCAGGGAGGTTCAGGGGGCCAGGGAAGCGTCAACAGTTCAGGGGGCCAGGGAGGCACCAACAGTTCAGGGGGCCAGGGAGGCGCCAACAGTTCAGGGGGCCAGGGAGGCGCAGACAGTTCAGGGGGCCAGGGAGGCGCAGACAGTCCAGGGGGCCAGGGAGGCGCAGACAGTTCAGGGGGCCAGGGAGGCGCAGACAGTTCAGGGGGCCAGGGGGCCAGGGAGGCGCAGACAGTTCAGGGGGCCAGGGAGGCGCAGACAGTTCAGGAGGCCAGGGAGGCGCAGACAGTTCAGGGGGCCAGGGAAGCGCCAACAGTTCAGGGGGCCAGGGAGGCGCAGACAGTCCAGGGGGCCAGGGAGGCGCAGACAGTTCAGGGGGCCAGGGAGGCGCAGACAGTTCAGGGGGCCAGGGGGCCAGGGAGGCGCAGACAGTTCAGGGGGCCAGGGAGGCGCAGACAGTTCAGGAGGCCAGGGAGGCGCAGACAGTTCAGGGGGCCAGGGAAGCGCCAACAGTTCAGGGGGCCAGGGAGGCACCAACAGTTCAGGGGGCCAGGGAGGCTCCGACAGTTCAGGGGGCCAGGGAGGCTCCGACAGTTCAGGGGGCCAGGGAGGCTCCGACAGTTCAGGGGGCCAGGGAGGCTCCGACAGTTCAGGGGGCCAGGGAGGTTCAGGGGGCCAGGGAGGCTCCGACAGTTCAGGGGGCCAGGGAAGCGCCAACAGTTCAGGGGGCCAGGGAGGCGCCAACAGTTCAGGGGGCCAGGGAGGCGCCAACAGTTCAGGGGGTCAGGGAGGCGCAGACAGTTCAGGGGGCCAGGGAGGCGCAGACAGTTCAGGGGGCCAGGGATGCGCCAACAGTTCAGGGGGCCAGGGAGGCGCAGACAGTTCAGGGGGCCAGGGAGGCGCAGACAGTTCAGGGGGCCAGGGAGGCGCAGACAGTTCAGGGGGCCAGGGAAGCGCCAACAGTTCAGGGGGCCAGGGAGGCACCAACAGTTCAGGGGGCCAGGGAGAGGCCAGGGAGAGGCCAGGGAGGCGCCAACAGTTCAGGGAGCCAGGGAGAGTCCAGGGAGGCTCCGACAGTTCAGGGGGCCAGGGAGGTTCAGGGGGCCAGGGAGGCGCAGACAGTTCAGGGGGCCAGGGAAACGCCAACAGTTCAGGGGGCCAGGGAGGCACCAACAGTTCAGGGGGCCAGGGAGGCACCAACAGTTCAGGGGGCCAGGGAGGCTCCGACAGTTCAGGGGGCCAGGGAGGCTCCGACAGTTCAGGGGGCCAGGGAGGTTCAGGGGGCCAGGGAGGCTCCGACAGTTCAGGGGGCCAGGGAAGCGCCAACAGTTCAGGGGGCCAGGGAGGCGCCAACAGTTCAGGGGGCCAGGGAGGCGCCAACAGTTCAGGGGGTCAGGGAGGCGCAGACAGTTCAGGGGGCCAGGGAGGCGCAGACAGTTCAGGGGGCCAGGGATGCGCCGACAGTTCAGGGGGCCAGGGAGGCGCAGACAGTTCAGGGGGCCAGGGAGGCGCAGACAGTTCAGGGGGCCAGGGAAGCGCCAACATTTCAGGGGGCCAGGGAGGCACCAACAGTTCAGGGGGCCAGGGAGAGGCCAGGGAGGCGCCAACAGTTCAGGGGGCCATGGAGGTTCAGGGGGCCAGGGAGGCGCAGACAGTTCAGGGGGCCATGGAGGTTCAGGGGGCCAGGGAGGCTCCGACAGTTCAGGGGGCCATGGAGGTTCAGGGGGCCAGGGCGGCGCAGACAGTTCAGGGGGCCAGGGAAGCGCCAACAGTTCAGGGGGCCAGGGAGGCACCAACAGTTCAGGGGGCCAGGGAGAGGCCAGGGAGGCGCCAACAGTTCAGGGGGCCATGGAGGTTCAGGGGGCCAGGGAGGCTCCAACAGTTCAGGGGGCCAGGGAGGCACCAACAGTTCAGGGGGCCAGGGAGAGGCCAGGGAGGCGCCAACAGTTCAGGGGGCCATGGAGGTTCAGGGGGCCAGGGAGGCTCCGACAGTTCAGGGGGCCAGGGAGAGGCCAGGGAGGTGCCAACATTTCAGGAGGCCAGGGAGCCGCCGACAGTTCAGGGGGCCATGGAGGTTCAGGGGGCCAATGAGGCTCCGACAGTTCAGGGGGCCAGGGAGGCACCGACAGTTCAGGGGGCCAGGGAGGTGCTGACAGTTCAGGGGGCCAGGGAGGCGCAGACAGTTCAGGGGGCCAGGGAGGTTCAGGGGGCCAGGGAAGCGTCAACAGTTCAGGGGGCCAGGGAGGCGCCAACAGTTCAGGGGGCCAGGGAGGCGCCAACAGTTCAGGGGGCCAGGGAGGCGCAGACAGTTCAGGGGGCCAGGGAGGCGCAGACAGTCCAGGGGGCCAGGGAGGCGCAGACAGTTCAGGGGGCCAGGGAGGCGCAGACAGTTCAGGGGGCCAGGGGGCCAGGGAGGCGCAGACAGTTCAGGGGGCCAGGGAGGCGCAGACAGTTCAGGGGGCCAGGGGGCCAGGGAGGCGCAGACAGTTCAGGGGGCCAGGGAGGCGCAGACAGTTCAGGGGGCCAGGGATGCGGCAACAGTTCAGGGGGCCAGGGAGGCGCAGACAGTTCAGGGGGCCAGGGAAGTTCCAACAGTTCAGGGGGCCAGGGAGGCGCCGACTCTGTTATGAGCTTATGGGCTTGAGTGAACTCAGCAGGCAGCAGTGAACTCTGGGGCTGGAGCCAGCATTTGGCGAACCATGCATCAAGCTCCGATGGCCACCGAGCTTGGCCCACCATGGTCACCAGCATCTCCAGCCATAATGGTCGCTAGTCCTGTGTTTCCAGTGCCTTCCCGTCCTGAGGTTTCTACACCAGAGCTTCTTCACGTCATGCCTGCCGCAGTCTCCAGGCCCTTTTCCACTCCACGGATCTGAGTCAATCTCTGTGCTTCAGTTGTTGTTTGTCGGTCGTTACTGCTGTTTGTGTATTCCTGTTGTTGTTCTCCTGCCTTCTCTTAGTGAATTTTACCTTTGTTTCTGGATTATTTTGCATTTATGTTTGTCTATTAAAACTTGTGCTTGCATCTGGATTCCCTCTCGGCCTCATCCCTGCTTACACGTTACAATTATATTATCTTCAATAGCGTTCATAAACAAATGTCCACTAGGAATAGTGTGAGAGAAGAGGGGAGGATGTTGACATGTTGTGTTTGCCTCAAGGACGCAAGAACACTCATTAGAATTCCTGCAACATTCCTGTGGTCCATCTATAGACGTCACAAGAGAACAGCACTTAAAGGATGAGCCTGGGAGAGAGTTAATTTAAGAGAGAGACTAGAATCACACATTTAATCCTCTTAACACTCAATCATGAAGCAAATGCTATTTTAAAACCAATTTCCCCAATTTACAGGCAGCAGCTTTTTCAATCAGTGTGATGATACTCCACTTTCATCATGTCAGAGGTGAGAATGGTGTCTGGAGAGGTAAAGAATGAAGGTGAAAGGATGGGTGGAAAAACAGAGAGATAGAAAGAGAGAAAGTCTGACGAAGAGGACAGATAGGGAGAGATGGAAGAAGCTTCATTCTGATGCTGTACAAATAAAGCCCCTTTCACACAGCGCGTTGATCCCGAGAAATTGCCGGAAAATTGCCAGAGTGCCTTCTGTGTGAACGCAAACACGACCCGGGATCGATGCCGGGATGGGGACCTAGTAACATTGCCGGGATCAGTCCTGGAATGCGTCCTGTGTGAACAAAAGCCAGGACCAATGCCGTAAGGGGTGAGTCATAGTGATGACGCACGTGCTCCTTACTATCCGCGCTGAAGCTGAGAGCGTTCGCTAGCTTTGTGGAACGGTACGCGCGTGTACATGTTTTCAACGCGTACGTTACATGTCTTACATGTCACGTGTCTTTACGGGATCTTTACTGGATCTTTACGGGATCTTTACTGGATCTTTACGGGATGTGTGTGAACACACTCACAGATCCCGGAAAATCACTGGCAGTGTGAATGAACCAAAATCAAATGATCCCGGGACAGATTATCCATGTATTTTCCGGAATTTCTGTGTGAAAGGGGTTTATCTGATTGGATTAAGAGAGGATTAAAACTCTTGTACATGGTGAAACAATGAAGTTAAATAATAATTAATGATAAGAAGATGATGAAGATATACTATATATTGAGTTGTTATAAAGTTAAATGTCATACTATTCAAGTTGCTATAACTGATGTTTTTTGAGTCATGTGCTGATTCAAGGGTGTTAGTGGCATGTGAACTCTCAGTAGGATATTTTAAATGCATAAATCCTTAACGCACTATTTTCATGTAAGAGCATGTCAGTCTGTGTCTACTTTGAGTTTTGTGTCAAAAAAGTAATTTATTTTAAAGTGCCCCTGTTGTGCTATTTTAAAGTTTCCTAATGTTGTTTTGGAGTCTGCTGCAACAGGTTTACATGCATCAAAGGTAAAAAAACTGTTTAATTTTCTCATAATATACATTCACATACATCACCACATTTTTCAATGATTCTCAAATGACTGTCAGATTAATCAATCTCTCCAAATCCCTTCTTTCCACAAGCTACTCTGCTCTGATTGACCAGACAGCTCAGTCTGTTGTGATTGGACTACCATGTACAGGGCGCGTGTCGAAAACAAAAACGCCCATTGCTATAACAATGTCAGCTGTCCTGAGGCTTCCTACACGTAAACTAAACACAGAAACGAACAGTGACGTTGATTTTACCATATCAATCCGAGCGCGAAGCCGATGATGAAACACTGAAATAACTAGTTATTCAACCCGAACCTCCATCACAAGGACGACTCGTTCTCAGTGATACACTACTCAGTAACTGTAATTCCTCACCATCAGCATTAACAAGTGCACGTCCATCAACAAACCGATTATTTTACTTATACTTATTTATTTATTGAGTTTTTACTATGTTTCTAATTTATTGCAGTGAACATGTGAAAACTATGTCAATAACAGTGCATACATTAGCCGAGCTCTAGCGTGAATGACTGATGTAACATAAACGTTGATAAAACAAATCTTGCTCCATGCTTAATCATTCCTCAAAGTAGTGAGAACGACAGACAATCTGCATTAATCGACAGAGTTTTAGGTAATAGTGGTCCACAGCTGATTAGCTGAAGTATTTCAGTAAGACAGTAATAATGTGAGTTAAGTAGTTAGCAGGAGACCAACACAATATAAAACTCAAAGTATTTTGAACACCACCTTTTGTGAATCCTGCATTGAACTCATAAAAAAGTTACAGGGCAACAGCAAATTTTTACTCTCATTTGGCGCTTTGAACCCTGGCTAACGTGCTAACGCTGTCCTGCAGATGGAGCCATGAGCTCGTGCAGCGCTGTCAGAAGAAATCTGTGCATGAAATAAATGCATTAGAAAACTTAACATCTTGCAGTTTATTTAGTAAAAGTTTAAGATCATTTCGCGATTTAAATCATCATACAGTAACCAGCTGTTTTCTCTCAATTATGCGATTCACATGGGTCATACTTTTCAATACGTAAAATCTGTATAAATACAGAAAAATCACATCCCTGTGATTGGTCAGATGACAACATCCCTCCAATTTATATAATTGTTCTTTATTCAAAATTCTTCCCTGATTGCACTTTACTGTCAAGGTGAAACTCCTTCACCCTGTGCTCCACAGACACAGCATCATCCGCCTCTCTCAACATTCACCTTAAGTGACATGACCAAAACTCACTACATTAATTTGGTGCCACCTGTGAGACCCACTAAATTCTGTATGCTGTAAGAGACTGCTAAATTAGTAGGATAGGAGGGCAGGAGAGCCATCTTCTGAACGCTGGGATGGACCACTGTCCTGGTGTCCTGCTGTCCTGTCAACACAGCTGATGTGTTGTTGCCTCATTGTTATTGATTGCAGAAGCAGTGGGGAGGTGGGTGCCATTTTCTTTGCTAAAAAATCTCTCCCGTGTTGGGTTAATAAGGAAGTCAAGGAAGAGTTTTGTTGTTTATTTGATTTTCTTTGGAACCAAATCTCTTACATTCTTGCTCTTTTGTTCTCATTGGTAACTTGGTACATTTTTGAAATGCTACGCCCCTACTGTCCCTAGACACAAAGGGGACGTAACAGTATGTTTGTGCGTGTATATGCATAATATGTTCAGAATCCATAAGAAACTTGCTCAGACAAGAGTGCTTTCAGCTTGAAATATTTACACAGTGATAAAATATTGAAACGGTGGCGTGATAGGGATTTATACTCTCAGTGGATTTGGACCTGTCCTGGATCTTGTTTCTGTGTTGGGGATTTTCAGCATTTGAAATATTAATTATGATTCAGGACAAAAGTATGATCTCAGACATGTTGTTTTAGCATGAAGTGCTAGCTTGGAATGTCTTTCTGTATGCGAAATGCATTAAAGTAACTTATTTTTGTCATGAAATACTGTTTTTTGTGTGTGTCTGTGTCATAGATCTTTCAGTCCACTAAACTAGTGAGGTTACAGAGTGCGCCATGTCACCAAAAAAATATTTTAAATGCTCTACATGAGAACTTTTTACCATTTTCAGGAAATACATTGTGTCCATTTTCATAGCTTAGATTGTTTAGAGACATTTTTTTCATTTTTGAGAGTCATCACAAATAGTTTCAGACTAAATATTTGTACAATATGTATATATATCTCAACCAAATGTTTATATATGGAATTACAAATGCTGGATTGCTACAAGGAATGAATGGTGTGAAATGAGAATGTTTCCACTGTGATGAACCTGTCTGTCCAGAGATGTCCAAGTTGTCCTTTGCAGCTGGTGTTTCCATTGTGAGGGACCTTTGACGTCACTTTGCAAACTGGCAGGGGTTCTGGTGTTGCTATGGTGAGAGTCTGTAACCCCAGTCACAGCAGGTGTCGGTAACACAGGACCTTAATGAGACACGCAGGCAAATAAAGATTCTTCTCTCCAAGAGACAACTCTAATTAAAGTAGTTCAAAAAGAGAAAACGTCAAAGGATGACATTATAGGAATGCTAATGAAATATTTTTTTCATTAGCTCATTATTAATTATTTTAATTACTGCCACATTTGGCTATAAATGGTTTGATGATACATGATATACAATAATAAATGATATACAATAATATGGCGCAATAAAAATAAAGACTCTAAATAAGCTTTAAAATCCAAGTGTTTGTCATAATCGTACTTTGAATATGACATGGAATTTCAGCATTAGTTGAGCTCTAATGCAGTGTTTCCCAATGCTGGTCCTGGAAAACCCTAATCCTGCTCATTATTATTATTAGACGTCTGAATTCGGTGTGTCCAATAAGGGACACGTACAACACGTGCAGTGTCTGGGTCGCTCCAGGACCATGATTAGGCAACACTTCTCTATATCATTACTGTTGTGTTAGAGTGTAGATTTCTTGAAAATAACCTTGTTATTACAGCTGTTTCCAAAGGGTTTGTTGAATATTCATGCAGAACATTGAATGTGAACTTGTAACACCACAGTAAGTGTGTAATGTTCTGACGCACTAACATCAAGCAATAACAAAATGTGGATTTGTGTGGCTGTATCCTGGAGAATATTACCAAACATGAGCTGTAATGTTGAGTATCCTTTGATTTCCATGGAAACAGAATGGAGTGGATTGTCAGTCACACCCTGGTCATATTAGTCCAGATGGATCTTATCTGACTGGGAGCAGAATTTGGCAGTACTTTCAGTGATCCTCCTAGATCTGCCCCAGATGACCACACAAGAGCTGCTCGCTCTTCTCACAGGCACTTCAACATTGACAGTGGGCCTGTTACTTTCAGCAGACGCGAGCATGCAAGGAATTTAGGGCTAATAAAATAAGGATGTTTTTGTTTGTTTTTTCTTAAATATTCAATGTATTTGTGGGGCTGCTGTCTGGTCTTTTTACAGCAAGGTCATGGAGAAAAATGTGCAGTGATGTACGGATGACCAACACTGAATGTTGGACTGCTTAAAAAATAAAAAGGTACAGGTTAAAACCACATGTGAGTTTTTAGTAACATACATATTCAGAATTTATTTTGCTCATTTTCTTTTATAACACAATAAGTGAAAATAGAAATGATATTTCCCTGCATGGCGCTAGCAAGTGGACACTCAAAGTAACTCAAAGTAGACACGCTAGGCAGTGCCATAGACAGAAAATTACATGCTGATAAATTGTGGGGTAAAAAAAGGGGTTCAATTATGCTGTTTTAAAAGTTTGTTTTGATTGGTCAAACACCTAAAGGGCCTCATTTTAATTTTCTGCCTCATTTTCTGAAACGCAAGTATCAAACGCGAAACGCAAGTTGTGGGCGCAAATCTAAAATGTGTTGTTCTGAAGTAGCTACATTACTCATAGGTGTGGTTTGGGCGTAACATGAAATAAACCAATCAGAGCAACATCTCACATTCCCTTTAAGAGCAGGCGTGCTTGTTCCATGGCGCATTGCTCTTATAATGGCGGATTTGCCAGCGCACGCCTGGAGCGTTCACAGCCAAGGAGACCGATGTTCTCGTCAGGGCCGTAAAACACAGAGAATGGGGATGGAGAAACACACCCAAATTTGCTTTGGTTAAACAGGCATATAATAATAAATGTGCAAGCTATATTATGCCTATTTTTTCACATCTTCATGGACACCACAATGATTTCGCTCATGTGGAATATTTTTCCTTGTAACTATGTATGGTTTGCAAAAATGGGAACTGCTGTGTCTCTGTAGATGAGAGAAGCAAAGTGTATGTGTTGTGCACACGCTACATTATGGCCAAGCATGCGCCCTTAAAATAGCATCTGAATATCGCGCCACTGACTTTAGACTAGGTTTTTTTGGCGGAAGTGTTTTCTGGAACTGTAAAATAGCACCAGGGAACGTTTGCGCTGGAACACGCCTCCTCTTTTCACTGAACCGCCCCGGGAGCGCAAGTTCATTCCTTAATTTACAGACGTTCGTCTGTTGAGGGAAAAGTCTGCTGTGCGTCGGGTGCAAAATAGTGTCAAAATAATAGACATGCGTCGGTGTACAAGGTCAATTGTTCAATTGCGCTGGGTGCAAGATAGGGCCCAAAGTGTGTGTCGGAAATTGTCATAATCACAAACTTCCGCTTCCTAGACTTCTAAAGCAACTGTAAACACACAATTTATAATATTGTTGTCTGTATTACCATATCAGTTCAAACCCGAGTCAGATTCTGAAAATCCGGATAATCAAGCAGATTGATTGGAACCATCTTTGCAAGCACGACTTGAGCAGAATGTACACAGAGGTACATTTTTACTTTGTTACTGTCTTACCTTTCCAGTACAATGTTATAACGGTTTCCTTTCGAGGGATCTCAATGCTGTGTCATAATATTGACGCTATGGGAATGCACCCAGGTGTGACCGGTGTCTGAAAAATGTGTGGAAACACGCCAATTGATTGGTAGATGGCAGCCCTATGACATCACATGGAGCGCCTGTGAGTATAAAGAGTGCCTGGCTTGAGGTCATTTTGTGGACATCTAGTTCTAAGTGATAAGACGTGGAGAGAGTTGAGACGTATGTTATCAAATTAACGGCCTCTTCCCTTGCCGACATACTATTCTCTGAGCCTTTTTCTCGGAGCCCATTTTTTCAGAATTTCCACACTGATATGTCGAAATCATGGAATTGCATGTATCGCTCCCACACAATCAAACGGCTTGTGCGGTGGTGTGTGAGCAGGGATATGTGAGAATGTGCTGGGCTGAGAGTTGCTTACGAACTATCTCTCCCCGTGCTGTATTCTCTTTGAAGGCTCCTGCCAAGCCAATTCCAGTTACTCGGCTGTTGAGGGAGCTGAATGTATTCACTGTGATTGAATGCGGTGAGAGAGCTCAGCTCTCGCTCGATTCTTTTCTTGAGAGATTAGAATCGACTCATCTGCATCTTGTGTCCATATTTGCTGGAGCAACGTGGCAGTTTCGATTAGCCGAGAGCAGCATAGGCGAATGTTATTCGCTTCTTACGCTGTTATATCACAGTGTATGGGGTAACACAACTGCCTAAAATTAGCAGTTTATGGCAAGGCATGTGCAGTAGCAGGTCTGGAGGCTCTAAAGATGACGGGATTTGTCTGATTTCAACTCTCGTCGGAGTATGATGTTCATGTCGCTATGTCGACACTATGTCCCTTTCTTGGCCCCCTCCAGCCTATGTTGATGTTGGGGTTGGCTTTCATGAACCCCAGGGTTTTTCCTATGGTGACGTTTAGGAACAGATAGAGATTTTCTCAGCACTGTTGCCCTTTTCAGTCTCTTCAGTCATACTTGGAGATTAGAGCAAATACAGGTTATGTTCGCTCGCTTCTCTAGGAGAACATTGCTTAACACTGGTTCCTGCTTGTGCTATGTAAGGTCTACTTTCTGCCTTAATAAATACGGAGAAAGGAGTGTATGCTTCATTCATATTCGCATATGAAGGGTTGTTAGACAGTTGAAGAAGATGGTCTTTTTCGCTTCTCGCTTCCCACTTCATCAGCTGTTGTCTCCCCAGTGGGAGAATTCGGAAGTAGAAGCTATATACTCTTTCTGTGTTTGTAGTTGTTTGTATTACAGAGTTGGAAGTGTATGCTCCTCTCATGTTCGCATATGTAGGGTTCCCAGACATACCTTAAAGAAGATGGGCTATTCTGCTTCTGGCGTCCCACTTCATCAGCTGTTGTCTCTCCAGTGTTGCGAATTCGGAAGTAGTTGCAATATGCTCTTTCTATGTTTATAGTTTTGCAGTAGCTGGCATCGGTGAGGAAAGATTGGCAACTCTGCTTATCGCATCTCACTTCCTCACATGCCACTTCTCCTTAATAAAAATACCGAGATAGAAGCGCATGCTCCTTTCACATTCTCATAGGTAGAGTTGCCAGACGTAGCTTAATGAAGATGGGTTATTTCGCTTCTCACGTCTCACTTCATCAGATGTTGTCTCCTCAGTGGGCGAATTTGGAAGTAGTAGCAATATACTCTTTCCGTGTTTGTAGTTGTGCAAAGGCTGCCATTGGTAAGGAAAGATAGGCAATACCGCTTCACGTATCCTACTTCTTCAAATGCTGCTTCTCCTTAATAAATATATGGAGATGGAAGGGTATGCTCCTTGCATATTTGCATATAATGGTTGCTTGGTATAGCTGAAAGAAGGTGGGCTATTTCGCATCTGGCGTCCTACTTCAATAACTGTCACCCCTCCAGAGTGTACATAGTGGATGTATGTAACACGTTTCCTAGGGTCTGTGAGGAGTATGAAGAACGAGTATAAAAGTGGCATTACGCTGTGGTGGCCTACTCTCTGTCCTCATTGCTAGAGCTATGGGAATAGGCAACCATTGGCCGATGAGGCTAACGGTTAGAGCTTGGCCCTCCCCAATCATTAGCTTAAGGCATAAAGCTTAAGGCATGCCTCTGCATTTCCTTCAGACAGTAAGCTAATGATGTCCCTTTTATACTAACGGGCGCTCCATGTGACGTCATTGGGCTGTCATCTGTCAATCAATTAGCGGGTTTCCACACACATACCGTCTCATTCCCTTGAAAGGGAACCAGAGTTAAATTCATAACCCTAACCCTTCACCTAGGTTCAGGAAGCTGTCCTCTGTAAAATGCACCACACAAGGTAACTTTTGGGTTGTACTGCCCAGGTTATAAATATATCTTAACCACTGATTCCTAGTTTTATCTGTTTTTGTTTGGTCAACAAAAGCGTTTTTTGCTTTCACATCCAAACACACAGTGTTTCCACAACATGAAGATAACACCTACTTTCTTTGCATATGCCTTGGGGCGGAATTATGCTAATATTTCACATTGTGACATGCGGAAGTATTATCTGAACTTAGATCAAGGTGTTTTAGGCAGGTCTGAATCAGCGTTGTCTTTTAGATACAGTGAGGAAAATAAGTATTTGAACACCCTGCTATTTTGCAAGTTCTCCCACTTGGAAATCATGGAGGGGTCTGAAATTGTCACCGTAGGTGCATGTCCACTGTGAGAGACATAATCTAAAAAAAAAAATCCAGAAATCACAATATATGATTTTTTAACTATTTATTTGAATGATACAGCTGCAAATAAGTATTTGAACACCTGTCTATCAGCTAGAATTCTGACCCTCAAAGACCTGTTAGTCTGCCTTTAAAATGTCCACCTCCACTCCATTTATTATCCTAAATTAGATGCTACTGTTTGAGGTCGTTAGCTGCATAAAGACACCTGTCCACCCCATACAATCAGTAAGAATCCAACTACTAACATGGCCAAGACCAAAGAGCTGTCCAAAGACACTAGAGACAAAATTGTACACTTCCACAAGAATGGAAAGAGCTACGGGGAAATTGCCAAGCAGCTTGGTGAAAAAATGTCCACTGTTGGAGCAATCATTAGAAAATGGAAGAAGCTAAACATGACTGTCAATCTCCCTCGGACTGGGGCTCCATGCAAGATCTCACCTCGTGGGGTCTCAATGATCCTAAGAAAGGTGAGAAATCAGCCCAGAACTACACGGGAGGAGCTGGTCAATGACCTGAAAAGAGCTGGGACCACCGTTTCCAAGGTTACTGTTGGTAATACACTAAGACGTCATGGTTTGAAATCATGCATGGTGCGGAAGGTTCCCCTGCTTAAACCAGCACATGTCAAGGCCTGTCTTAAGTTTGCCAATGACCATTTGGATAATCCAGAGGAGTCATGGGAGAAAGTCATGTGGTCAGATGAGACCAAAATAGAACTTTTTGGTCATAATTCCACTAACCGTGTTTGGTTACCATCCCAAACCATCCCAAGAACACCATCCCTACTGTGAAGCATGGGGGTGGTAGCATCATGCTTTGGGGGTGTTTTTCTGCACATGGGACAGGGCGACTGCAATGTATTAAGGAGAGCATGAGGGGGGCCATGTATTGCGAGATTTTGGGGAACAACCTCCTTCCCTCAGTTAGAGCATTGAAGATGGGTCGAGGCTGGATCTTCCAACATGACAATGACCCGAAGCACACAGCCAGGATAACCAAGGAGTGGCTCTGTAAGAAGAATATTAAGGTTCTGGCGTGGCCTAGCCAGTCTCCAGACCTAAACCCAATAGAGAATCTTTGGAGGGAGCTCAAACTCCGTGTTTCTCAGCGACAGCCTGACTGATCTAGAGAAGATCTGTGTGGAGGAGTGGGCCAAAATCCCTCCTGCAGTGTGTGCAAACCTGGTGAAAAACTACAGGAAACGTTTGACCTCTGTAATTGCAAACAAAGGCTACTGTACCAAATATTAACATTGATTTTCTCAGGTGTTCAAATACTTATTTGCAGCTGTATCATACAAATAAATAGGTAAAAAAATCATATATTGTGATTTCTGGATTTTTTTTTTTGTGATTATGTCTCTCACAGTGGACATGCACCTACGATGACAATTTCAGACCCCTCCATGATTTCTAAGTGGGAGAACTTGCAAAATAGCAGGGTGTTCAAATACTTATTTTCCTCACTGTAGAATAAATCCCTTTGTGGGTTACTATGAGCGTTGAAACTTTGCAGATTTTATAAATGCACAAACAGATACAATACAATAAAGGAAAAGGAAAACAATAAAAGCTTCTAGCTGCTAGGTGCATAAATGTTAATGGTAGTCATTTAATGTTGCTGTAATGATAATTGTTTTGTTTGAAGTCACCATTGGTGATCAGAGTAATCCAAAAGTAAAAAAAGGACTTCTATGCATCATTTGTTGATTGGATTTTAAAATAAGGGTGTGGCACTCAAATGTGTATGCAGATAAACATTTTACCGGAAGAGCCAGTTACGACATTTTGATTAAACATTACAAGGACAAAACATTGTAAAAAAATAAATAAAATAATTAAACCTGCACAGATTAATTGTTCACAATAAGATTTATATCATGCATTTAGAAAAAAAGGTGCATTTTCATTTAAAGCTCTTTTTAGAAATGTCATAAGTGTTGTGCATGGTAGTTTATTGGCAACTAGAGTTACAATCAATTGTTTGCATTGTAAATTAAACCATGAGACTTAAATCTCATTATTTAGCTTCATGTCATTCCAAACCTATGTGCTATTTTTTTTCCCAGTGGATCGCAAAAGAAAGTCAGCAAAATCTTCATACAGCTGTTTTATACAAGCACGGTTCATAGTAATGATGTCTGCCTTGCTCCAAAAAGGACACAAAACCCAAAACCATTCAAATAAAAGTAGTCAAAACAGGAAGTTATCTGTAAAGATTGTGTTTATTCTGAGAAACAGGTAAATTATACATTGATGAGTTCTCTTAAAAAATATCAGTGTGTGTGTTTTAAACAATAAATTATTTAAAGTAAAATAACTAGGAGTGCTGGAACAACACACATACTGTAGTACTCAAACAGACAATAGATCCTGTCTAAATGATAACAAAAACAATACAAACACATTTGAACAAGTTGCACTAACCTGCTAATTACTGAATTATTTGCTTATTTAGCATTACGGCTCACTTGTTGTATTTCAAATTCTGGGTGAAATATCATTCTGAAAATCCAGTGAAAGAACAAAACAAAAAAGCAGCACAAGTGCTAAAGCTTTCTGTTCAAGGGCCTTGTGATTTTTATCCGTAAATTTAAAAAATAATTTTCAAAAACTGTTTTCTATATTGCAGCTTGACTGTGAAGGCCAAAAGCCCATGGATTAACATTTGACGCTAGCTCAGTTTTAAAATCTGGTCTCTGAGGTGCCTCTCTTCAGGCAGTTGCTCATAAATTCATCATGCTCAAAACTCAAATTATTGTGAGACCTGGAGATCATAAGAAGTTTCTCCTTTTTAGTGTAGTCCTTCTTCACGGCCACTGGGGGAACTAAAAGCCTGTCCATAGGGTCCTCTTTGTCCTCCAGTTTAGTGTATCCTTTACTATTACTGCGGTCCAATCTGGGCCAACTAGGGTGTTTCCTCTGTTCGGGCTGGACAGTCAGCATTGTGTGCGCTTTCTCTAAATCCAGAGATTTGGAATGGGCTGACAAAATTTGGAGGGAGCTATTGGAGCCGAAGTCTTTACGCGCAGCTCCAGGTGACAGGAACCTACCGCTGGTGGACCCAGGAGACAGTGAGGAACGGGAAGATGTGGAGGTAGGGGATTCGGTGGCTGAGTTGCTCCGGAGCAGCAGGGCGCCCGTAGGCTTGAAAGCTTTGGCGACATAGGGAACAGGTACTGTTAACGACTCCAATGACGGAGGTCTGGAGTGGACCCTGTTCTGCTCAAAGTCCTCCGTGATGCTATCGATGTCAGGCTCATCAATGACGCAGTTGTTGAGTTTGATGACGGGCAGTGTGAAGGCGCTGATGGAAGAGGAAACGATGGAGCGCGTTTGGCATTTCTTGAGCGCGCCACGCTTGTCTTCCCACCGACGAACACCCTCATCATGGAACCCAAAGACACATTCAGAACGGTCCTTGTAAGTAGGCGACAACAGGCCAAAGCCACCTCGGGCCTCACTCATTAGACCCTCGTCATCCTCAGCTGAGCTGGTCCTGTGGGAGAACCGGACGTCACCATCCAGACCGGAGAAGGACATTAGAGTGTTTGCTGCGAGCCGTGAGGCAAACTGGCCATCCAGACCGAAGGAACGGATCTCGGTGTCTGTGTAGGGACCCATGTAGGCCCCATTCGTACACTTCTGCTCCTTAATCCGCAGGCTGTGAATGTCTATGACGGTTGAGTACATGTCCTTCATGTGGATAATCTTTGTCTCACGATCCCTGTTCTCATGTAAGATAGCATTGGCACAGATGAAGATAAAAATCCCAATTCCCATAGTGAAAGGACCCAACATCTTCATCTTCTCAGAATGCAGGTGCTTCTCCAAGAATTGCGCAATGGAGCCCACCTTCTCTTGGCCAACCTGCGTATCGTTCCTGGAAAACTTGCTTTCTGGTGCCTTCTGGGGGTCCTTATGAGGCCAGTATCCAAGAACAGCCATTGCAATGCCTGCCATGAGGATCAGCACTCCCAAAACCAGGAAGAATCCTGAGGCCGAATACAGTCTGATCTTCCCTCTCACAACCACCACATCAGCTCTAGGTTTACGCTTGGTGCATTTCTTCTCAGGAGCAGGGCCTGGGCTCTGGATTGGCAGATGATACTGAGAGCGGGTGGAGTCTTGTCTTTTCAATGCCGCGAGCCCCGTGATCACCCCACCCGTGGCAATCATTGCTGTGACAATGCAAGCCTGCAAATAAAGAAATAAACAAGTGTTTAAGTAAGCTGGAGGCTTCCCACTTGATTCAAACGTCTTATCTTTGATATCTGTCTCAGTCCATCTCAAGGTTAGGGAATTTGTTTGCTGAATGATGGTTTAAGCACTGCTGGGGCAATTGTGAATCTTTTCAATTGTTTTTTAAATGCTACCCTTGTCTTGCTTTATACACAGAGCAAGCAAAACAAAGTCATGATAGCTGCATAATTATGAGGTACACAAGAAAAAGAGAACAATGAATCAATATTACAATGTAACACAAATCATAGCATAATGGAGCATAATCCCTCCACCATTGTAAATGCAAATGTTTGAAATCAATGATTAAATAATTCTCTGAAAGTTTGATTCTATAAATAAAACACTGAAGCATTAGTCAAGAATTACTGCATATTTACAAGTCTGGCTATGTGAAATATTAAGAGATATTGTGTATCAATTTACTAACATGGCTAATCTCAATCTTTGTGCTAGGAAAGAGCAAGTAAACTGAAGTGTAAACTGAAATGTTTAGAATCCCTATATGACCTGTGAACAAGGATGTTTATCATGAAACCAAAAACAATGTGTAATTTCACAAGTCTACGGTAGGCTAAATTATTAGGACAAAGAGAGACCTAATAATTGCTATAAGATGGTGAATTACAGTTTTCAGACAGAAGTTTCCCATTGTAAATGTAACTGTCATTTGAATGGTGAAAGTATTTTTATACACATCCCTGAGGCTCATTGCTCTCCTCTCTGCAGGGTACAAGTATAGTTTTTGCAAAAAAAAAAGATATATATAATTTAAAACAAAAAAACTGTCGTCCCAGGTCCTGGCCAGTCGGGAGGACTGTAAGAGGTGAAAAACGCCTCGGTTACATATGGTAACCCTCGTTCCCTGAGGGAGGGAACGGAGACGTAGGTCATGACTGACCAATAGGAATCTCGCTAACCAATAGGCCAATCTACTTCGAGTGAAACTAAACAAGCCAATGCACATTGCTGTGCAATTATTTGCATCAGCTGCGAGCCTCGCAGCGCAGGTATTTAACGAGCAGCTGCTGCGATTGCACACTAGTTTTTTGCTGAGGAGCCAAGCCTGAGAAAGCTGGCCGCCCCGGCCAGTGTCAGGGTCTCGTATGTGACGAGACCTACGTCTCAGTTCCCTCCCTTTAGGGAACGAGGGTTACCATATGTAACCAAGATGTTCCCTATCGGTCAGTCACTACAACGTAGGTCATGACTGACCAATAGGAATCCCTACCAAAGCACCACAGCCGCTGCACCCCATCCAGCGCCCTTTGCAAGCCTACACACCTTCTTGCCTGGAAGGATGATAGGAGGAGGCTTACACAGAGTGAGTCTGACACTGTTGTTCTGTGATAACCCATACAGTGAGAATTGGATAACACTGGGAAAGCGTGCCCTTTCTATTTATGAAGGAAAACGCTGCGGAAGCCACTTCAAAAGTTATGTGGAAATACATATGGACTAACCCGAAGGTTGTACTGCATATGAAATAATGGGTGACTTAGCCCAAGGGAAAGACACGGGCTTCCGATAGGAGCAGCCGTGGAGAACATACACATATGGGATCCATGTAGGGTCACACATGTGGAACCCAGCCCAGATCTGGTTCTCAAGCATTCAGCGGATAAAGCCCTGGCGCCGGACGCTCCGCCATGTCCGGGCCGAGGGGTTTTGGAGGACTCAACAGGTTTACTCTGGAGTAATAAGGTTGCACAGTAGGGTGCAGCAAGCCGACAGAGGCGGGCCTCTCGGTGCTTCTACCCATCTAGGGTGAGAACACGGGAGGAGACCGGTTCTACGCGTAGGCTATAATATCTAGCGAACGTGTTAGGTGTCGCCCAGCCCGCAGCTCTACAGATATCTGTTAGCGAGGAGCCACGTGCCAGCGCCCAGGAGGATGCAACGCCTCTCGTGGAGTGTGCATGAAACCTGAGCGGGCAGGGCACGCCTTGTGCTTGGTAAGCCAAGGCAATGGCATCCACTATCCAGTGGGCCATCCTCTGCTTGGAGACAGCCTTCCCCTTCTGCTGGCCTCCGTAACAGACAAAGAGCTGGTCTGAGGTCCTGACGCTTTGAGTTCTGTCCACGTACATACGCAGAGCGCGAATGGGACAGAGCAAAGCCAGGGCTGGGTCTGCCTCCTCCAAAGGCAGCGCTTGCAGGTTCACTACTTGGTCTTTGAAGGGAGTGGTAGGAACCTTGGGCACATAGCCAGGCCGGGGTCTTAATACCACATGGTTGTCACCCGGCCCAAACTCTAGGCACGAATCGTCGACCGAAAATGCGTGCAGGTCTCCTACCCTCTTGACAGAGGCCAGTGCAACCAGTAGCAAAGTCTTCATGGAAAGAAGCTTTAAGTCTACTGACTGCAGAGGCTCAAAGGGAACATCCTGAAGTGCTCGAAGCACCAGGGAAAGGTCCCAAGAGGGTATGGAGGGGGAGGGGGGGGGGGGGGGGGGGGGGGTGGGGGAGAGGAGGATTTAATCGTCTCGCCCCCCTAAGAAACCTGACGACCAGGTTGTGCTTTCCAACTGTTTTGCCATCTATCTAGTCGTGGTAAGCTGAAATAGCGGCAGCATGTACTTTGAGGGTGGAGGGAGACAGCCTTCGCTCCAACCCTTGCTGCAAGAAGGAAAGCACTGACCCTATCGAACATCTTCAGGGGTCTTCTCGGCGAGAAGAACACCACTCGACAAACAGGTTCCACTTCAGGGCGTAAACACGTCTCGTGGACGGCGCCCGTGCTGAAGTGATGGTATTAAGTACCTCTGAGGGTAAGTCACCTAGAACCTCCGCGTCCCGTCCAGGGACCAGACATGGAGTTTCCAGAGGTCTGGACGCGGGTGCCATAGGGTGCCCCATCTCTGAGTCAGAAGATCCTTCCTCAGAGGAATGGGCCAGGGAGGAACTGTCACAAGGAGCATGAGTTCTGGGAACCAAGTCCGGGTGGGCCAATAGGGAGCCACCAGAAGAACCTGCTCCTCGGCCTCCCTGACTTTGCACAGTGTCTGCGCAAGTAGGCTCACTGGGGGAAACGCATATTTGCGGAGGCCCCGGGGCCAGCTGTGTGCCAGTGCGTCCGTGCAGAATGTTCCCTCGGTCAGGGAGTAAAACAGCTAGCAGTGGGAGGTCTCTGAGGAGGCAAACAGGTCTACCTGAGCCTCCCCGAACTCTCTCCAGATCAGCTGAACCACCTGGGGGTGGAGTCGCCATTCTCCCGGGAGCACGGCTCGTGATAGCTCGTCGGCCACACGGTTGAGCACGCCGGGGGCATACATGGCTCGAAGCGACCTCAGATGCTTCTGACTCCAGAGGAGGAGATGGAGGGCAAGTTGCGACATGCGACAGGAGCGTAGACCACCTTGTCGGTTGACGTACGCAACGGTCGCAGTGTTATCTGTGCGGACCAGCACATCCCTGCTCTGTAGCGGCCTTTTCAAGCGGCTCAGAGCGAGATGTACTGCTAGCAACTCGAGGCAATTGATGTGCCAATGCAGATGGGGGTCCATCCACATCCCTGACACTGCATGCCTGTTGTACGTGGCACCCCAGCCGGTGGCAGAGGCGTCTGTGAACACCACAGCATGCCTGGACACCTGTTCCAAGGGGACTCCTACCCGAAGGAACGAGGGGTCTGGCGGCAGGCCGGTGTGATTGCCACCCGGTGAGTGCCGTGATGCCACGCCCATCTCGGGACTCGGCCGTGAAGCCAGTGCTGAAGCGGTCTCATATGAAGCAAGCCGAGCGGGGTTACTGCTGCTGCCGCTGCCATATGCCCCAGGAGCCTCTGAAAAAATTTCAGTGGGACCGCCGTCCTGCCCTTGAACGTGTTCAAGCAGTTCAGCACTGACTGAGTGTCTGTCTGTGTGACCGAGTCCAACTCCATACCGAGAAAAGAGATCCTCTGCAAGGGGCGAGTTTGCTCTTTTCCCAGTTGACCTGAAGGCCCAACTGGCTGAGGTGCCTGAGCACAAGGTCCCTGTGTTCACAGAGCTGATCTCAAGAGTGTGCTAGTATGAGCCAGTCGTCGAGATCGTTGAGGATGCGAACGCCCTGTTTGTGACTTTCGTGAAGACACGGGGGGACGGGGACAGCCCAAAGGGTAGGACTTTGTACTGATATGCTCGACCCTCGAATGCAAAGTGCAGAAACGGCCTGTGTCGAGGAAGAATCGAGACATGAAAGTACGTGTCCTTCAGGTCGATGGCTGCAAATTAATATCGGGGACGGATGCATTCGAAAATGCGTTTCTGCGTGAGCATTTTGAACGGTAGCCTGTGGAGGCTCCGACTCAAAACTCGCAGGTCCAAGATCGGTCGTAACCCACCACCTTTCTTGGGTACAATGAAGTAGGGACTGTAGTGCCCTGACCTCATATCGGCTGGAGGGACCGGCTCTATCGCGTCCTTCGCCAGTAGGACTGCGATCTCCGCACGCAAGACATGGGCATCGGCTGCTCTCACTGTAGTGGAGCCCGAAACTTGGGGAGACGCCGGGCAAACTGAATCGCATAGTCGAGCCTGATGGTCCGGATGAGCCAGCGAGACGGACTGGGGAGCGCTAACCAGCGGGGCCAAAGGGACCGTAGGCGTACCCAGAGCGAGGTGGAACACAGGGACATGGCTCAGGAGGCTCTCTCTGGGAGGCGGCCCGTAGCGGGGTCTGTCTGTGTGGGGCAGGAGGTGCGGGAGGCGGCTCGGTGGCATTCTCGGACCGTACACTGCTGCCGGCTGGCGATAGAAGAGGAGGATGAGAGTGGTGAGGATTCTGTCCCCCCAGTGCTCTCCGGGTCCTCTTCGGACCCAGAGATGATAGAAACTGCTCTTTTATTGAAAATTTGGGTGCCGCTGGTTTTAAGGCCAGTGGCGGAACACAAACAAAACGAAACAAAGAATTTTCCACCCGGCCCTCATCATCTCCTGGAGAGCAGTCCCTTCCATCTCTGGGATGTCTGTCCTAGGAGCGCTTACCCCTGGCTTTGCCGCCCTTCTTGGCGGGGGCCTGGACGGGCGGGGCACCCTGCCTGCGACTGGCTCCACGGCGCCATTTAGGTGGAGGCTGCTGCTGTGGCGTGGGAGCAGGGGCAGACGCAGGAGGACGCCCCTGGCGACGAGCAGACTGAGGAGCCGTGGGCGGTGGGGTGGAGGCAGTAGCTGACCGCCGCAGCAGGATGTGCTTGATGGCCTCAGTCTGCTTCTGTACAGCCGAGAATTGGTGGGCAATGTTCTCGACCGAGTCGCCGAAGAGGCCAGTCTGGGACACGGGGGAGTCAAGGAACCGGAGCTTGTCGGTCTCCCGCATGTCGGCCAGACACAGCCAGAGATGGCGTTCCTGGACCACTAGTGTGAACATCGCACAACCCACTGAGCGTGCGGTAAGTGAAAGTCTGGCAGTGAAAGGTGCCATCCACATCCCTGTGAGCTCCTCATGCACCTCTGGGAAGAAGGGCACTGGGGTGGGTTGCTGAGAACGGTGGAGGGTTCCACACGAGCCCGACCCTGTTGGCAGCCCGGGAAAGCATGGCCATCATCTCCGGGTCCGTCTCGGGCACCGCTGACACACCAGAAGGTAGCAGCGGCTCCGAGACATCGTCCGCAGAGATTTCTGACCCACCCTCTGATGCAGCGATCGACATCTGGTCGTCGCAGGGAGCACCAAACGAAACGACTGGTACACACCTCGAGGATGGTCCAGCGCGCTCCGTTGGTGGATCAGCTGGTTGCGGAGCATGAGAGGGGTGAGGGTTCCTAGGGGGTTGGTTCCCTGAAGGAAGCGCGCTCACAGTAATCCTCAGGTCTCCCGTGTCAGCGCTCGAAGCAACCCGCAATGGGGGGTTGGAACGAGGCGGAGGCACGGGGACTCCACCCCTTTGAAGGAACAAGAGTCTCGACTCGCAGCTCCGAGATGGTCATCTTCCCACAATGGGTACATGACTCATCCACGAACGCTGCCTGTGTGTGTTCGAGGCCCAGACACACGAGGCAGCGATCGTGACCATCCCGCGACCCCAGGTAACGACCACATCCAGAAACACACAGATAGAGCGACATCTTGAAAAAGACGTGAACTATCTGTGTAAGCTCTTTTAGGGACTACTCTCGCTGGTGCTGAAGCACGCAGGGGAACAGTCACAGCGATCACAGACAGGAATGTGCACCCGTCTGTGCGCTGGATCTCTTACGTTGGAGGTCTTACCAGCTGTTATAACAGCCTTTGAGCGCTCCGAGGCGCACCTTACCAGCTGTTATAACAGCCTTTGAGCACTCTGAGGCGCACCTTACCAGTTGTTAAAACAGCTCTTTTTTGTTTTGAAACAAAAAATAAAGTGAGAGAGAGAGAGAGAAACTGCTCGCGCTGCCATGCTGTCACGCCCGCACCGGGAAGGAGAGGTCCAGAAAGGCTTATTTAAAGTTGATTTCAACTGAAGCAGAGGCATTGAAATGTTTGGCTCCGAAGCAAAAAGCTAGTGTGCAATAGGTGAGCCAGGGTGGAGATTAAGGTGGGAGAAGCCAGGGTGGAGATTAAGGTGGGAGGAGCCAGGGTGGAGATTAAGGTGGGAGAAGCCAGGATGGAGATTAAGGTGGGAGGAGCTAGGGTGGACCTTAAGGTGGGAGGAGCCAGGGTGGAGGTGAAGGTGGGAGGAGCCAGTGTGGAGATTAAGGTGGGAGGAGCCAGGGTGGAGATTAAAGTGGGAGGAGCCAGGGTGGAGGTTTGGCTGCTGGATTTAGGGAGACGACTGACTACGTTTAAAATGACAACTAAAAGCCGCACAATGTGGCATCGTATCAGTATTTTATATTCCGAGTAGTGTTGCGGTAAAAACAACAGGTAGCGCCAGTAGCTCACCGAGTGCAACCATTTGATAACATTGACACAGAATGCACTGCACACCTAAAATTGTGCCCACATTGTGCAAAATATGTATAAAACGATTTTTTTAAATAACGTAAATCTTTCATGGGTTATCTACTTCATATTTCAGTAAGAGACATCATTTATATTATATTAAGCCATACAAGTCTTAATATGGGGGTTCACTTTAACATTGCCATATCCATTACCATGTCAATCTCTACTACCATACCAATCTCCTGAGAGTTGTCATGACAGAACCATAAGATTTATTCCAGCATTCTCTGGCAAAAATATCCCATTTTGTCCCCCCCAGAGTCAACACAACTAATACAATAACGGCACAGAGGAGCGATATCGTTTGAATCACTTTCAGAATTATTTTTTTTCCTAGCTGATAAACAATAAAAAAAAAAATGACAGCCAATCAGAATCCAACTGACTTTAAACAGATCGAGCATTTAAAGGTGCAGTGTGTGATTTTTAGCGACATCTAGCGGTTCGGTTGCGAGTTTGCACTAAGGGCTCAGCCCACTGCTCACCCCTCCCTTTCAATGAGCCCAAAGGTGCGTGCTGCAAAAATGACGTGATTGTAACAGCGCGCGCGCCTCCGCATCCCCTAGACACCACTTACTACACACAATAGGCTTTTTTCTCTAATTTTGGAAACTCGATCGACTTAAAATGCTTCCAAGATCGACGGGTTGGTGATTCCTGTAACTGTTTTACGGTCAATGACAAGAGTAGCCTACTAATCAGCTGTCTTACGAACGTAACCACCAGCACATTTCTCCCCACATAGCAAACCCATAATACAGCGAGGGAGAAGAACCACATGAAACTATGCAACTATATATTTTTTCTAACAGGGTAGTAAAAGTTTAGCTGCATGGCTAATATGAGCTGTTACTGTGGCTGAGCTGGTTAAAGCATAAAGCCTTGTTTATAGGCCTACTCGACGCGTCCGCATGAGCCCAAAGGTGCGTGCGGCAAAAATAACGTGATTATAACAGCGCGCGCGCCTCCGCATCCCATAGACACCACTTACTACACACAATAGGCTTTTTTTCTCTAATTTTGGAAACTCGATCGACTTAAAATGCTTCCAAGATCAACGGGTTGGTGATTCCTGTAACTGTTTTACGGTCAATGACAAGAGTAGCCTACTAATCAGCTGTCTCACGAACGTAACCAGCACATTTATCCCCACATAGCAAAGCCATAACAATTAAGTTTAGCAATAACATAACAATCTTACAATTAAGGAGAAGAATTAAGTTACATGAAACAATCCAACTACATATTTACACCACTGACAAGGGAAAAGTCACTACTCACGGTGTTTATGGCTATCTTCTTTAGCTTTCTGCGGCTTCTCTTTCAAGGTAGTGACGAAACGCGCTCTGTAACGCTGTTTGTTCGCTGTCGGCTACGGTAGAAACATGACGTCACAATATGTCGACCTTCATAGAAGGGGATTCCCGCGCCTATGTAGATATAAATGCCTCATTCTAAGGTAATAAAAACATTACGGTTTATTAAGTAAGTTCTTTATACACAACTGAACACATAGTTATGGATGTCATATTGTATTTCTGTTAATAGATACTAAAATTTTTTACACACTGCACCTTTAAAGCGGGCTAACTACAAAACTGCAGCGTGCTTATAATGAACAGAACGTTAGCGTCCGTTGATGATATTTATATTTGTATTCAAGCTGAAAAAAGTAATTATATTCTTTTTTGGCTGCATCATGTCTCTAGCTTTCATATTTCATCAAATGAAACAGGCATAAGAGGTAAGCTTTTCTCTAGTGGTCATTTTTGATCAATCAGTCAGAGCAATTGATGACTAAAGTGATGGCTTAATGTCAAAACACACAGAACAAAAAAGATCCCCGCGGTTGAAGTTTATCCCTCTAAGCACACCCACTCATTCTGAGTTTAGGAAGAGATATTGGTGGTGTTTTTCTCTTCTGATGTTGACTCTTTGGGTAACTCATCAAAAGTCTGTGGCAGGCGGCAGAGGGAGAAAGGCCTGTGAGGTTGAGAGGAGAGGGATGTCTTACAACCTTTTCTAATAAATGAATGACTTGATGAATTTACAAAAAAATCATCTATAAAATCATTAGGGAGGAGACAAGACAAAGATAAAACAATGTATTTGTCTACTTCCATTGGGATTTTCATCTCCATTGTTCCCATTACATTTTCACTGTATTTTAATCTCATTGAATCTTTATTAGCTTCATATCTAATTATATGGAAATTAATTTTAATCAGCAGTAAACAGGTGGTGCCCAAGGCCATGTAATTAGCTGGTCCTAGTATGGTTGATTTAGTTATAATCCAAGAGTATGCCACTTGTGAAGTCAATGATTGTTGGTGTACGACACAAGGCGAGTGGTGCAATACATACACAAAGTTATTCTGCTAAAAGGCAAAAAAGCTGTGAAAATAAAATGTTAACAGAGTTGGAAGCTTGAGGATAGAAGAGGTGGAGATTATATAAACAAATATTAGAACAAAAGCACACATTATGAGATCATATAGCCAACAGTCTTCTGTAGTCGGCTACAGTCTGGAAACGGGTACTTTCCTCTAAAGAATGCTTAACTCTCAATGAGCCATTTCTAATTGCCTGTGAGTTTATCAGCAGCTTCAAACATCTAATCATCAAACATGTGATCCAAAATATATTCACAATCGCTGGTTATCTCTTTATCGATATTTTATTTTAGGCATTGGTTTTCAGTAAAGCTAGAGAGGAACTGTGATACAAGAAAGCTAGTTTAGGAGCATTTCACAAAGTGCTCTGGACTGGAGCAGACTGTGTGCATGCTGAGGAGGTTCACGTGTCACACACACACACACACACACACACACAACGCAAAACCATTCACAAATGTGCCATTCACAATGTAGAAAATAGTAAATGTGTGAACAAATGAACAAAATTCAGCCGCAGATTCAGCGTCTATTTAGAATGTAGGGGGCGGAGCTTCAGATTCTAGAGAACATTTGATTGGACAGAAAATCTGATGAGAACCTGAAGTGTAGAGGTCATCAAAATCATTGATCCATATTGGTGGAAGTGAGAGACTGTAAGTTTTGAATGTTTATTTCTTCTAAATGCAAATGTTGTCATTGGTTTGGAGCACACTAGCTTATAGATAACCTTAAAGGGACTGTGTGTAACTTTTTAGGTAACTTATTATCTAAAATCAATATTTTTATTCATAAATATGTCCTCAGTGGTGTACAAATACCTCTGCCAAATATCTGACTTATCCTCGTAAACGAAGAATTTATTATCTTTATATACATGGGACGGGTAAGTCCACGGAGGCTTCCATGTCATTCCGCCATCTTGAAAAACTATAATAGCAGAGAGGGTCAAAAAGTCCTAGGCCAACGCGTTTCCACAACGCGTTTTCGTTCAGAGCCAGCGTCACGTGACTGAAGCAGCAGAACCGGACAAGCAGAGCAGTGAGTGAGAGGCGCTTGTCTAAACCATAGGAGGTCTAAACCCGACAATTTTAAAAAGCTCAATTGCAATTTTATTTTCAATGGCGGATCATACGTATGCCGAGCCACAGTAGAAGAAATCCTCGTTGCCAAAGTCCCAAATTGAACGAAAAAGGAAACGTGACCGCAGAGCTAGTACAAAAAACAAGAGTAGCCTAAATGTCGGGATAGCTTTTTCCAGGTGGAAAGAGCTAATGAAGGAGAAAGATTTCAAAGGAGACGCTGAAGTTGCCTGCTTTCTCCTCGACAGGTAAGTCAATGTTTTTTACAGTCAATAATTCATACTGTAGTAAACATAGTAGTAACATAGTTCATAGGCTACATAGTAAACGCTTGAAGATACGCATAGTAAAAAAATACATGGTGAACGTTTGAAGAAATCAGACCAATCATAAAGGCTATCACAATCATGTTTTTATTTTATCTGTCAGATAGCCTAACGTTACGTCTCGTCTCTTTATACCTGACTACCATAAAATAAAGCAACTTTTTTTTCGGGAGCTTCCTCCTTTTTCTCTGACTGAAAATATCTGTAGCCTACTGGGAGTCCAGAGTAAAGCTCCCGATATGTCCTGTAACTTAGTTACAGGACATATTTATATCACATTTAGAAAGAAGTCCTGCAACTAAGTTACCAAATAAACAGAAACAGAAGCGACTGAAGAAGTGTGTCCTCTTTCTTTTGTGAAACCTAACGGTAATTTATTTCTGTGTGACTAATGTGACGAATAAAGAAGGCATACATACTAATTACAATAGTTCATGTTTTTCACAGTAAGTAATTCATACAGTAATTTGTTTGTTCGCTGTGTCAAGTTGCAGTTTGTTTAAAATTACAAACCTGTTCACCTGAAGGAAAACTCGACGAAGTGCTATTAGAAAACATCCTGTCATAGCTTTTTGGTACATAACGGCTACCGTAGATGCAACACGCATTTGAAAAAGCGAGGCGCTGGAGAGCACAGTTCGTTTGAATGCAAAATACAATTTCACCTCTAGATGGGAGTAAATCTCACACAGAGCCCCTTTAAGGGTAACATATTAATACTAAAAGACCTCTGAAAAAAATTCTGATTTCATGAGGACTTTTGACAAAATGGTGTATACCGCAGTTGCCCATTTGCCCAGGAGCAAGGATTTTTCCTGATAACATATTTCAGACCTTGGCAAAACTAGACTATGAACTACATGAACATTTTTACATTGTGAAAATTAGACTTCGTCATATATCCAGTTTTTTCAAGACAGTGGAAATTCTGGCTATTGCAGTAGGTCAGCGAATTTTGCAGTTTAAAAGAGTATAAAGATGACTGAACTCCATACATTCCTCTGCTGGTCAGGTGAAATATTACAAAGCTGTCATAGTTGTGCATTTGTCAAATGGATCTTTGTCATGGTCAGAAATCAATATTTTATTCATAGGTCATATTCATAGGTCTCCTGGTGATCTACCATCCTGCAGAGTTTAATCAAACCCTAACTGTCACGGTTGGTAGATCCTATGTCTTCTTCTTGTCTCGTGTTTCTGTTGTTGTATGTGTGTGCGCTGATTAGATGGGCGTGGCCGCTCATCAGCGTTCATCAGCCATCCACTCATTATCCCTTCACCAGCTGCAGCTTATCTGATCATGTGTATTTATACTCATCACCTTCTCATCTTCCTTGTCAGATCGTTGTATGTGGTTTCCCCGGTGTGTCTGTGTTCCAGTCGCGTTCGAGTCTCGTACCCTTTCTGTTCCAGTTCTTGTTTCTGTGGATTCTCTGGATATCATCATTGGACTCTCATCACCGCACCACTGTTTCTGCACTCTCATCATCTGACCATCGGAGTCCCTGCGCCACTGACCTGTTTGTCTGTGTTGGACTTCCTCTCTGTGTTACCTTCATTAAAAGAGTTTATCTGCACTTGCCTCCATCAATTTATCACGACAGAACGATCTGACCCTCAAAGCATGGAAGCAGCGGGAGACTCTTCAACCTCATTGGAGGCTTTCGTGAGTAACAGCATTCAGAGAATGGACACTCAAGAAAACAATCTCAATGATATGGCTCGTGCGGTTCAGGCTTTAGTGGCGCAGGTGTCCGGGCTCACCCAACAGATTCAACAGCTTCGTGTTCCCCCTGCGCCACCCGCACCGCCGATTCCACCACCTCCACCAGCGGACCCATCCCCGTCAGAGCCCCGTCTACCGGTCCCTGAATCATACTCAGGTGAACCCAACTACTGTCGTGCGTTCTTAACCAGATGTGATATGCATTTTTCTCTCCAACCCAGAACGTTTCAAGAGGAGCAGACCAAGGTCGCGTTTGTACTAACACTCCTGACGGGGAAAGCGGCGCTATGGGGAACGGCGGTGTGGGAAAACCAAGACGAATGCTGTTCCTCGTTCCAGAGGCTCTCCGACGAGATGCGGCGGGTCTTTGACCGGGCCGCTACGGGAAGAGAAGCTGCCAGGGTGCTGGCTGAATTACGACAAGGAGAGAGGTCCGTATCAGACTTTTCAATCGAATTTCGCACTCTGGCAGCTGAGAGCCAATGGAACGAGGAGGCGCAGTGGGACATGTTCCTGCATGGGCTAGCTGACCGCGTCCAAAAAGAGATCTACGCCATGGACCTGCCCACCCGGCTTAATGATCTTATCGCGCTGGCTCTGAGAGTGGACGCACGTCTTTCACGAGGCAGCAGACGATTTCAACCGGACCGTCTTTCTGGAGGGATCGAGGGACAGCGTTCGGGAGGCGGGGGCGCGGTCAGCCCCGTCTACGATCACGAGCCCATGCAGGTGGGTCGAGCCCGGCTTTCCCGGGAGGAGAAGGAGAGGCGGAGATCCCTGGGCCTTTGCCTGTACTGCGGTGGAGCTGGACATTTCGCCTACAATTGTCCGTTAAAAGGCCCAGCCCGGCAGTAAGTATGAGGCTACTGTCGGGTGGGATCTCTGCCGAGAAGACCTCATCGACATCTACCTTCCTCCCGGTAAGGCTCCGATGGTCAACTCACCTCCACGATTGTCGGGCACTACTGGACTCAGGGGCGGAGGGTAATTTCATGGACCATTCATTTGCACTAAGATTTCAAATTCCCCTCAAACCCCTTTCACACCAGATCAACGTTCACGCCCTCAATGGACAAAGTCTCCCCACGATTTCACTGATCACTGAGGACATCACACTCATCACATCCGGCAATCATTCTGAGACCATTTACTTCTACATTCTGGACACTCCTCTAGCACCCATCGTTCTTGGTCACCCATGGCTCACCCGTCACAACCCCAAAATAGACTGGCAACTCAATTCGGTGGCATCTTGGAGCAGTTTTTGTCATAAGTCCTGTCTTGTGTCTGCCTGTCCGTCTGTTTCTGTTCATGTGTTACAGGAGGAGACAGTGGATTTATCAAACGTGCCCACGGAGTATCGGGATCTGAAGGAGGTGTTCAGTAAGTCTCGGGCTGACTCTCTTCCTCCGCATCGTCCCTATGACTGTGCTATAGACTTACTGCCAGGTACGTCTCCGCCTAAGGGCAAGTTATATTCACTCTCTGTCCCAGAGAGAGAGGTCATGGAGAAATACATTTCTGATTCTCTAGCAACGGGATTCATCCGCCCTTCCTCTTCTCCAGCGGGGGCGGGGTTCTTTTTTGTGGGGAAGAAAGATGGATCGTTGCGACCTTGTATTGATTACCGGGGGTTGAACAACATCACGGTAAAGAATACCTATCCTTTGCCGTTGATGTCTTCAGCTTTCGAGAGGTTGCAAGGAGCATCTATCTTCACTAAACTGGATTTAAGGAATGCTTATCATTTGGTCCGCATCAGGGAGGGGGATGAATGGAAGACCGCTTTTAACACCCCTAGGGGGCACTTTGAATATTTGGTTATGCCGTTCGGCCTTTCCAACTCCCCAGCGGTCTTCCAAGCACTTGTCAATGACGTGTTGCGAGACATGATCGATCAGTTCATATATGTCTACCTGGATGACATATTGATTTTTTCTTCGTCTCTCCAGGAACACGTGCAACACGTTCGACAAGTGCTTCAGAGGTTGCCAGAGAATGGGCTTTTTGTCAAGGCGGAGAAATGCGTTTTTCATGCACAGTCTGTTCCTTTTCTAGGTCACATCATCTCGGTTGAGGGAATGCGCATGGATCCTGACAAGGTTAAGGCTGTGGTGAATTGGCCAAGTCCAGATTCCCGTAAGGCCCTACTGAGGTTTCTGGGGTTCGCCAATTTTTACCGGCGTTTTATTCGCAATTTCAGCCGACTAGCCGCGCCTCTGACCGCCTTGACCTCCCCCAGAACGACGTTCAGGTGGTCAGACGCAGCAGAAGCTGCGTTTGCCAAACTGAAGGGTTGCTTCGTTTCAGCCCCCATTCTGATAACCCCTGATCCATCACGTCAGTTCGTGGTGGAGGTCGATGCGTCAGAGGTAGGGGTTGGTGCAGTGTTATCCCAGCGCTCTCCTTCAGACGATAAGATGCACCCTTGCGCGTTTTTTTCGCATCGTTTATCCCCTGCCGAAAGCAATTATGACATTGGTAACAGAGAGTTGTTGGCGGTCAAGTTAGCATTGGAGGAGTGGCGCCACTGGTTAGAAGGGTCAGGGGTACCTTTTATCGTCTGGACCGACCACAAGAATCTGGAATACATTCGTACTGCTAAAAGACTTAATTCCAGGCAGGCTCGGTGGGCTCTTTTTTTCGGACGTTTTGACTTTACTCTCTCGTACCGCCCGGGTTCCAAAAACATCAAACCCGATTCTTTATCGCGCATTTTTGACCGTTCTGATCGCCCGTCTACTCCCGAGTGCATTTTACCAGAGAATCTATTCATCTCTACACTCACATGGGAGGTCGAATCGAAGGTCAAGAAGGCCTTAGAAGGGGTAACGCCTCCGACTCGTTGCCCACCGAACCGTTTGTTTGTGCCGAAGAGTTTACGGTCCAGCATCATTCAGTGGGGTCATTGTTCCAATGTGGCTTGTCATCCAGGAGTCAATCGTACTATGTTTTTGGTTAAGCAACGATTCTGGTGGCCTCTCATGGTTCGTGACGTTCGCAGTTTTGTATTGGCTTGCTCAGTTTGTGCCACGGGTAAGACTTCCAATCAACCTCCAGATGGGTTACTCCAACCGCTGCCGGTGCCTTCGAGACCCTGGTCCCATATCGCGCTAGATTTTATCACCGCCCTCCCACCCTCCCAGGGTCACACGGTAGTTTTGACCGTGGTGGACCGGTTCTCGAAGGCGGCCCATTTCATTCCCTTGCCCAAATTACCTTCAGCCAAGGAGACAGCGTTGATTGTCGTTGACCACGTCTTTCGGCTTCATGGCCTCCCGACAGACGTGGTTTCTGACAGAGGACCCCAATTTGTGTCCAAATTTTGGCGAGAGTTTTGTAAACTTCTGGGGGCGACTGTCAGTCTGTCCTCTGGGTTCCATCCCCAGAGCAATGGTCAAACTGAGCGAGCCAACCAAGATTTGGAGAGAACGTTGCGATGTTTAGTGTCCAAGAATCCTTCCTCCTGGAGTCAGCAATTGTCTATGGTGGAGTACGCCCACAACACGTTGCCAGTGTCATCCACGGGCCTATCACCATTTGAGTGTAGCGTAGGTTACCAGCCACCAATTTTTCCTAGTCTGGAATCCGAGGTCCAGAGGTGTCACCGCACTTGGACTAGAGCCCGTGAGACTCTACTCCAAGTGGGGGCGCGCACCAAGGCCAAAGCCGATCGCCACCGGCGGAGGCCTCCCGTATACGTCGTCGGTTCTAAAGTGTGGCTTTCTACCAAGGACATTCCTCTCCGCTCCGTTTCAAATAAGCTCGCACCGAAATTTATTGGCCCGTTCTCTGTCACTAAAATCATTAGTCCGGTGACAGTCCGCCTCAACCTTCCTCCAGTGTTCAGGAGGATTCATCCCGTATTTCATGTTTCCAAAATTAAGCCCGTATTTTTTGCTCGCATTAATCCGCCAGCCCCGGTTCCCCCCCAGCCGCGTCTCGTAGACGGGGAACCCACTTATTCGGTCAATCGTGTTCTGGACTCGAGACGGAGGGGACGCGGATTCCAGTACTTGGTGGACTGGGAAGGTTACGGTCCGGAGGAGAGAAGTTGGGTACCGGCTAGAGACATCCTGGATCACTCCCTTATCGATGATTACAATCGGCAGGTAAGGGAGTCTGGGAACGCCAGGAGGCGTTCCTAGGGAAGGGGGTACTGTCACGGTTGGTAGATCCTATGTCTTCTTCTTGTCTCGTGTTTCTGTTGTTGTATGTGTGTGCGCTGATTAGATGGGCGTGGCCGCTCATCAGCGTTCATCAGCCATCCACTCATTATCCCTTCACCAGCTGCAGCTTATCTGATCATGTGTATTTATACTCATCACCTTCTCATCTTCCTTGTCAGATCGTTGTATGTGGTTTCCCCGGTGTGTCTGTGTTCCAGTCGCGTTCGAGTCTCGTACCCTTTCTGTTCCAGTTCTTGTTTCTGTGGATTCTCTGGATATCATCATTGGACTCTCATCACCGCACCACTGTTTCTGCACTCTCATCATCTGACCATCGGAGTCCCTGCGCCACTGACCTGTTTGTCTGTGTTGGACTTCCTCTCTGTGTTACCTTCATTAAAAGAGTTTATCTGCACTTGCCTCCATCAATTTATCACGACACTAACCAAACCAGTTTAATTAAGCATTTACATTGGTCTATACAGAAAATATTTCACATTTAAACCCAACATGAAACGGTGTTCACCCAATGAAGCTGTGCTGTGTGTTGTAAAGTGACAATAAACCTCACAATAAAGTGTTTTGAGTGGCTCAGTTCACAGTAAACACTTTGCAGGCGCTCTGATTTTGGATCATTTTTTAAAGTGCACCAAATTCAGTTTATTTTAAAATGTATAACATTTTTGTGATTATAAAGATAGCATTTCACCAGTTTTGTACTGAGAAGCAGTTTTCCACCAAAATACTATAAAAGCAGGCTTCTTGTCAAGCTATACCACAAGAAAGTGATGAAAATAAGACAGAGCTGTACAAAATGATTGCACTGAAAAACAAAATCGCATTCAGCATACTAATTGCCTAGCCTTGGTTTCCCCATGCTGCCTTGCGCGCGATTTTATTCCCGCTGCTAGGCAGCCTGCATTCCATGGACCAGATTTTTTCCTCAGCGAGGGGACCAATCACAGAACGGGGAGGGAGCAGCAAGACGATGACGACGTCTTTGCGACACACCGAAGCAGTTTGTTTATATCTGTGGATCCAACATGGCAGCAGACGCGAAGTTACCTTTCGATGCAGCCTTAGATATTGTTCTAAGTAGTTTAGAACGCAAGTTTAATTTGAAAAAAGAGCAACTTTTCTTTCGCTCTACATACGTCATCTGGTATAATTGAAACGATTGGCTATGAGCTACATACAGGCACATTTGATAGACATTCGGAGCACCTAATAAATGGCTCTGGGCATTCGTAAACCATGCCTCAAATACGAGAAAATGAACATGTGGTTCCCAGACCCACGTCTCAATGAGACTAGGTCTGACGTTAGCCAGGCTACTAATTGCCAATGAGATATTAAAACATTTAACACTCAATGATCTTCTAAGTTTCCTTTTGAAAGGGAACTCGCACTGCGTATATGGGGAACGCCCTCCACGTGAACCGGTGTCTGAGAAGCTATCCAATCACGGCAATCAAATTTGACCAGCAACAGCCTATGACGTCACTACTAATGCGACCCAGAAGTATAAAAAGAATGCCTAGAAAACATGTCATTCTCTTTTCGTCTTCAGGGACTGTTTTGTCTGATTTGCAATCACCTGAAAAAGGAAAGAACAATTATGGCAAGTGATAAGCATTTCAAGAAGTGTGTGGATCCGTGTCTCAGGTTTCTGACACCAGATGATACACATAACTTGTGCGTTTACTGTTTGGGTGAAGAGCACACATGATCAGATCTTGAGAGACCTGATTGTGCAGAATGTGAGAGTTGTCCTCTTAGAAAATTCTGCTCTCGTCTGGACTTCTTCTCGAGGGAAGAGGGACAGGCATCTGGACCCAGTGGTTCGAGTCCCGCTCGTCCTGAGGCACCGCGGAGACTCGGATCATGGGGTTCCCAGATGGAGCTCGCTGATGAGTTTGAGAGAGGTGTTTCTCTCTCATGTTAGAAGCTTGCGAGGGTGAGCTGTTGGATGAGGATGTGTTATCTATTACATCCTCTGATCCAGCAGCAAGTGCTCTGCTGGCACCTAGCCCAAGAGAGCAGGATATGGCTGATGAGGGGGAAGAAGAGGTACAACCAGAATCCTCACAGCCTCCTTGTCCCGCGTATGATGAGCTGTTGGGTGTTATGGAGCGCGCTTCAGTGAGGCTTCAGCTGCCGTGGGAGTGCGTGAAAGAAGCAGCCGTTCACGGCAGGCTGGATGAGCGGTTCCTTTTTGACCATAACTCCCCAGCCCCCGTGAGCCTTCCAGTCCTTCCTGATCTGCATACTGAGATCAAGAAGGCATGGAAGAACCCATATTCTGCACGCATTCATCATCAATATTGTGAACATGGGTGTGTCAATGCCCCCAATCGACGAGACGTTCGCGAACTATCTCGCTGCTGGAGAGGCATCAGCACTAAAAGCTCAGGCCCTGCCTTCCAAGCCACTCAAGATGACATCTCACTTGAATGGCAGGTCATACGCGGCAGCAGGTCAGGCTGGGGCTTCCTTACACACGATGTCTGTGTTACAGGAATACCAAGCAGACCTGCTGTAGTATTTTGCCAAGGGTGAGGGTCTCTCCCCTGACGCAGTGGATGAGTTGCGCTGCACCACAGATCTGGCTCTTCGGGCTACCAGACAAACCGCTGCCTCGATTGGAAGGTTAATGATGGCAATAGAGAGACATCTGTGGCTGAACCTGGCTGACATTGGGGAGAAAGAAAAGGGTTTTCTCCTCGATGCCCCGGTTTTGCCATTTTAACTTTTCGACGCCTCTGTTGAGGCGGTGGTGGAAAAGTTCAGAGAGGTGAAGGCGCGCTCGGCTGCATTTAAATCATACATTCCGCTGCGGTCCGAATCCACTCCCAGACAGTCAGGGGGGCCTTGCCCAAACCTGGTTCGAGAATTGGAGACAGGTCGAGAGGTTCAGCATTGCCTCTTGCACTCCTTCTCCTCCTACAAGGAGTAGGTCGCAGAGGAGGCGTGACTCAGGGAAAAAGAGTGATCTGAGGGAGGTGATCCAGCACAGGCGCTCCCAGCGTCAGTGAAGCATCCCCTTCCTCTGAGGGTGAATAACATCCACCCTCTCCTCTCTTCTTCCTCTCCCCCTTATTTTCTTTACCACAGGCGCTTCTTACATAAGGCCTGAGGCCCTGACCGATGATGATATTTTCCCATTAGACAGAATGCTTCTGAAGGTCTAGAGTCGGGCTTGTTAGTGAGTGTGCCCTTTCTAGTTTTTGGGTGGTAGGCATTCATTCGAAGAATAAAATTTAGGCTGCTGCTCTATGAGCAGCAGGATGATCTTGGTAGGTCTTTATATAAGGTTGTTAAATTTTAGACCTCGGTTCTCTGTTTAGAAAGTATTAAGGAATATGTTTGATAGGAAAAAATTTGGAATTAGGGCCCTGAGGTCCCCGTTTTTATAGGTAGGCTTGCATACCTTATCATAGGACTCCTCTTGTGTTAAGAGTCATTGGGTTTATGTAGTAGGTGGTGCCAATCTTGGTCACTCAGTGATTTACAGGTTGACTTCATCTCATAGAGAAATATCTAGTGAGGCCACCGTGCACGAGAACTTCAAACAGATTCTGTTTAGCGTGAGATGACTTCCTCCCATTTGGGGGTTAGTTCTGAGGCCACCGCTTTGTATAAAGCTCCAGATAGACCAACCAAACCAAGCCACCTGGATAGCCACCTTATATTTGTATAGCAGTTCTCCTCTCACTACTGAAAGTTGTTTTGAGACTTATTTTGAAATAGCTTTGAACTTCAGACGTGGGATATTCAAGTGCCATCCCCATGAGGGCTGCCTTAATATCTGGCTTAGGTATGTGTACTAGGAGTTTGTTGGTGTAGGATTCGAGGGTGAACCAAACACAAATGAATCTTCCATGCGATTCATTCAAACAGAATTCCACACAGAATTTAACACTCCACTATGGCCCTGCAAATTTCAAAGAGATAGGCCCTGCAAGGAAGAACGTTGTCAAAGTTAGATAGTTTGGAAAAGACTGATTGGTTCAGAGATGGCACAGCTCGGGACCCACCAAGATAACGCCCGAGGTTGTTTGATCCCACGACATGGGATTTAAAACAGACCTCCCCCTTCTTGAAGATTGCTGAATGACTCCATTGTTGTAATCTCTTAAAACCACAGAGACAGAGACTTTTCATATAAAAATACATAAAATCATCCCAAAACAAGTCTTGACGAACTTATAATCAAACATCGTACTGTACGTAACTACATAATTCTGTATAGTGTCTACACCTTCTGTATGTCTATTCTGTAAAGATCACATCTAAGTCATGTAATTGTTATAACTATTAGATGTTTGAATGGAAGTGTATCGTGTTTCCTATCAATACGATCGTATATTCTTAATTCAGGAGATGGCTTGACTGAAATCTGTGTAAAATGTTTTGTGTTCTTATGATAGGAATAATTTCTAAACTGTCTCCTCTGTACTCTCTGAGTGAGCTGCAGAGTAAGGGGATCACAGATAACATATGATTTACGATGAGAGGTGAGGAAAATACCACTTCTCCAATAACGGCAGCGTCTTATTGGCCAGAATTCATCCAGGAGGCTGGACGAACATTTGAGTTTAAAATCTTAGACCCGAACAAAGAGTTAGAGAGAGTTAAAAAAATACGAAGAGTTATGCTCTAGGGAGAGCCATGACCAAGTAACAGATGAGCAACCATGTAGACGAGCAGACAAAAGGGACTCAAATCAAGATCAGGGTTTAAACAGCTTCATTCAAGCCATCTAAGTACTCGCCTCACTTTCCTTTCTTTTCCTTAGTTTTCTTTTCTTTTCCGTTAAAAGTCTTGGTTCTAAGTTAAGTTTTGCTGTAAGTTTCATTTAAACGTTTCGACTGTAAAGCGCTTCCAACTTCAAAGACTTTAATCCATCTGCCAATACACCACGTGATTGGCTCCCCCAAGACATCTATCCAGGCACGAGGAGACCGCCAGCCAATCAACGAACCCAGGGAACCCCCTTTTACAATGACAAAGGGAATCCCCAAAGCAAACCAAAGACAAGCAAGTAGCCTTCAGACTCTTAACTGAACTGGTGCATTAATCTACAATTCAATAACCTGCCTAAGAAATGATAGAAGGGTTAAATTAATGATTGATGGTTTGGTCAGGTCATGTCTTTTAAGTGCATATAGAAACTTGGAATTTCACCATCTGACTCTTAAAACTCATTCTTTCCTCACTCTCTTTCTTGCTGCAACTCGTATGAATGTGTGTGTGTGCATGTGTTTGTGTTAGATATTAGTTTTATGTAGTTTAGTTTTAGAATAATCAATAAAGTCTTGTTTATATTTCAAAGATAATTGTCTCGTGTTATGTACTTACTGTCATGATTCTGCCCTCATGTCCGTGATTCTCTCTAGTCTTGAGGCAGGATCATGACAGAATCGTGTTTTGTGTACATGCGCATGGCCTGTTGTATAGGCCATGTGCTTGTGTTGTCTCGTTGCGTTACCCCGCCCCCTTGTTATCTCGTCTTGTCATTATTGCCTAGTCAGCGTCACCTGTTCCCCTCATTATTTTCTCCCTATTTAATCCCCTTGTGTTTGCTGTCCTATGCCGATTCATTGTGAAACTGTGTGTGATCCACTGTGTAATTCACTGTGTGATTCTCTGTTGTTCGTTGTAATTCCCTGTGAGTATTTGTTTACAGTATTGTCCAGAGAGAAGATACTAGTTCTGTGTTTGCCATTCGTTTTTGTATAGTTATTTGTCAAGTCTTAGTCTAGTCATTACTGTTCCAGTCCATGTTTTGCCCCCTTGTGGGTTTTGTTTTCCCTGTTTTGTGTCCTATAATAAACGTTGTGTGACTGCGCCTGGGTTCATCCTCCACATCATAACACTTACAGATTTATTGTCTTAAAATTCTGATCTAAGTTACCTTGCTAATAAATAGTGTTTCACTATAGTTTGGATATTTATATCCGCTGCAAAGGTTAGTTACGGCCTATTCGAATGAATGCTGGACAAATCATTTGCTCGGCCATATAACTGATTCTTTTGAGATTCCCTATAAATTAATTGATAATTCCTTTTGAGCTAAACTGGCCTTCTGGCCCCTTAAATGCATATTATTATTATATGTACGTTTATAACATTGGAGACGATCCGCTAAAAGCTTTTTTGCTTCGGAGCAGAGCAGACTTTTGTTTCACTCTGCTCTACAGTTATCGTTGTGGTCAACGGATCGAGAAGGAACCAGTTCCAGTGTTGGTGTGGGGCCATGTTTCAGCAGAGGTCGAGACTGCTGAGTGCTTTCCCCAGGGCGCTTCAACATTAAAGAGCTTGAATTTCCCTAAAAGATCTCTTTCAAGATGTCGTTCCACCTGTGTACCTCGCGGTCGTTTCCTGGCCCCGTCTGACAGCCACACTCTCCGGTCACGTGTCCGTCCCGCTCCAGTGCCTTTCTTCCCGGAAATGCATGAGAAGGTAACAAAGTCACAGGTGGCCTCTTTTTCTGTCCGAAGCCGCTCCTGAGCATCCTCTGCTCTCAGTACCCTCAATGACAGGGAGCATTGTGTCTCTGTTTTTAAACTGTTATCAAAAGTTTCTTTAGGATAAAAAAAACTCTGATAGTGCTGTAAATTCACTAAGGATATGTGGAGATGTAAAAATTGGAGCGTGCAGTTGCAATGCGGATATGCCCATAAAGTGCTGCCACCTGGCAGGGTTGTCCGCACCTCCCATCCAAGGCCTGTAAGTTCTTGGCTGCTCTCGAGGCAAAGGCGACACTGTCGAGAACTTTGCCCAACAGTTCTCTGCTGTGCAACAGCAGACGTAGGCGATCCAACACATCCTGCCCCGGTGAGACACTGCTGCCAAAACCACCAGTCTGGGGTGGTCCCTCCTCCTTCTTGTCGCCGAGTTCCCCTGCGGCTTCTACATCAGCTTCGTTGCGGCCACAGCAGCAGCCTTCACCTAGGCTGCAAAGTTTATCTCCTCGCAGGAGATGGTGAATGCACTGCTCCTTCACCCGGTGGAGGGCCGTACAGAGAATGCCTCTTGCTTGCGCCTTGGAGTCAGAAGTGACTCAGGATGCTTTATGCATTTCACATCCCGGGCGACCTCAATCATGCAGCCAACGAGCTCTCATGACAGCATACGTCCAGGGAGGAGTGGCGAGTCCACCCCCGGACAGTCCAGCTGATATGGGACCACTTTGGACTCACTCAGGGGGGACCCTCAACACAGATGCACTGGCACACAGCTGACCCCCGGGCCTACTCAAATATGGGTTTCCCCTATTGAGCCTACTCGCACAGTCCCTGTGCAAGGTCAAGGAGGACAAGGAGCAGGTCTTGATGGTTGCGTCTAACTGGCCTACACGGACCTGGTTTCCAGAACTCTTGCTCCTCTTGACAGCCCCTCCCTGGCGGATTCCACTGAGGAAGGACCTGCTTTCTCAGGGACAGGGCACCATCTGGCACCCGCGTCCAGATCTCTAGTACCTCCACGTGTGGTCTCTAGATGGGAAGCGGAGGGTTTAAGTGACCTACCCCCAGCGGTAGTAGACACTATCACTTCGGCGAGAGCTCCCTCTACGAGACAAGTCTGTAGGGTAACACAACTTGGTAGTCAGGTTCCTGAGAAGCGCCAGGAGGTTGAATCCCCTCTGCCATCCCTCATCCTCTCATGGGACCTCTCCGTGGTCCTGACGCACTTACAGAGAGCACCCATTGAGCACCCATTGAGCCTTTGCAGTCAGTGGAGATTAAAATCCTGTCCCTTAAGATCGCACTCCTGGCTGTAGGGATGGGAATCGAGAACCGGTTCTTCTTCAGAACCGGTGCCCAGTGAACCAATTCCTTGGAACCGTTAGCATGCCTGCTTAACGATTCCGCTTATCGGTTCCGCTTGTTGCAAATGTGTCATGACGTCACTCACGCGCTGCGTTGTTTTGGTTCAGAACACAGCAAACATGGCATCGAGGCAGAAGCGCTCTAAAGTTTGGTTATATTTCAAGCGAAAAGACGACAATACGGTCACTTGCAACACTTGTAAAATGTCCATTTCGTGAAAGGGGGGAACTACCTCCAATATGCAGAAACACACAGCATGCAATTCATTTGAGGCGAGTGTGAGTAATTAAAAATGCTCCAACTACTTTAAAAGCCTACATCTGGGCACATTTCGGCGGCTTTTATGAACAACCTGGTAAGCAAGACCTGGAGAAGACACGCGCTGTGTGCCACTACCTTGATAAACCACGTTAGCCATTTTACCCGAGCTGTTAACGCCTTTGACTGCTTTCGGTAAAGCGGATGAGCTCCAGCGTCACCCGGATCCGCAGCCAAAAAAATCATCCACCCGACCCAATCATTTTCTCTGATTTAAGTATCCGCACCTGATGGTCAAATTACAATTATTCTGTGTTGTTACGCGTGATTATAAATGGATGATCATTCAACAGCGGACTCGCGATGGTTGATGCGCGCATCTCTATGGTAACATTATACACTGATGAATGAGCACTGCTTTTAAATGGACATTTCTTTAAAAATAAAAATAAAAACAAAATTGATTTAAACAGAATTTCATTTTCTTAATGGCATAAACAGGCTTGACTCCCTTGAAACTTAAACTGGAATGTCACTGTTTCTGTCACTGCGACTTCCCGAACAGGCAAACACGCACACACGCGCGTGCGCACGCACACATCACTTTTGAAGTAAAATTGAAAATTGAGGATGCAGTACATCGTAATGCACCGTGATATCGAATTGAACTCAATCGATGACATGATTTTCGTAACCGAACCGAACCGTAAGACCAGTGTAGGTTCACACCCCTAATACTTTGTGATGTGCTGTGTCTTCTGATCAGATATTAAGGCAAGGCAAGTTTATTTATATAGCACATTTCATTCACAATGGTAATTCAAAGTGCTTTATATAGAAGAAATGAAAATAATCAATTTCAGTTTATCAGGTTAGAATAAAGAAACTAAAATAATCAAAGAAATAAGAATAATTAAAACAGTTTAGGATAAAAAAATAAATAAAATACAGTACAAACAGTCGGACGAGCAGTGGCACAGTGCTCATTCAGTAAATGCACAGCTAAAAGTGTGCATTAAAGCGAGTTAATACAAACAAACAAATTTTTACTTATTCCCTCACCCAATGAGAATTGATAAGAGAATCGATAAGGAATCGTATCGATAAGCAATATCGATAATGGAATCGGAATCGTTAAATTCTTATCAATTCCCATCCCTACCAGGCTGCACTCACTTCTATTAATAGCCTGGAATTCAGGCCGGCTAACTCTCATGTCACCCTGAGACCTCAGCCTGGATATGCGCTCAAAGTTCCTACCACTCCTTTCAGGGACCAGGTGGTGAACTAGCAAGCACTGCCCCCGGAGGAGGCAGACCCAGCCCTTGTGATGCTGTGTCCCGTTCACGCCCTGTGTTGTACGTGAACCACACACAAAGTTTCAGGACTTTGCAACAGCTCTTTGTCTGCTATGGAGGAAAAAGCTTGGGCAGGATGTGGCCTCCGCAACATCCCTTTCCAAAACTGGAATAGGCACGCTTTCCCATTGTTATCCAATAGTCTCACTGTAAACAGTGAAAGGAACTCAGCAATTGAAAATCTTTGTGATGAAGCAGTCCCCTTCTCTGCCCAAGCTGGCAAAATCAGAGTGCTAGTAGTTGTGGCGACTTCCATAGGGATCCCAATTCGTCAGTCACTGACGATTAACATCGAACATGACTGACTGATAGGGAACTTCTAGGTTACCAATAACATTAATACCCATCGCTAATACCCATCGCCACAACTCCTGTGTCTTCTCTGACAGCCAGGACACCATCTTGGGTCTGGAGCGAAAGCTTGATGTGAGTATTGCACGCAATCCCTTATATATCTGGAAGCGGGGGTGCGGTTTGGGATGCAAATCTCACTAACCAACGTGCATTTGGCTCATTCTGTTACCACTTCAAGGTGATTGGGCTCTCAGGCCAGACCCCAATTTGTCTTTCACTGTCAATTAACGTGGGAATGGGAGTTACAATAGTGACCTAAACGTTTCTGAATTCTACATATAGCACCTTTACAGTTTTTTTTTAAATTGCTTATACACAATTTCTTAAACTACGGCCCCATTTCTAGAAACTACACACGGAACCGCAAAACTTGAACACAACATGCAAAACATCACACATCTCTTGCAAAAGAAAACACGGTAACGCTTTAGATTACAGCCCGGAAAGTACTGCGTAATTAAGAGGAATTTACAGTGTAACTTTCTGTAATTATAGTGTACCTATAAAGTACTTGCATGTAAGTATAAGGGAACAATATGTAAAGTTTGGGTAATAAAGGGGTAACAACCAGGAGAATTAAAAAAAAATTTATACTGTAAGTATTATAGAACTAAGGGGTACTTATTCTACTGTTATGATACAACAATCTTACATTTGGGAGCAATTTAGCAAGAACATACACTGAGTATCTTTTTGTAATAATTGTGTGCCAATATACTGTTTAGGCTTTTTAAAAATGACAGGGTACATATCTATGCATTTATTTATGTTTTTTAATATTTTTTGTTTAGCTTTTTTATACCTTTTTTTGGTAGCAAAAGTACAGAAGTTTTGGGCTAAGATGTTTCAAGGCAAGAAAAGCTAAGACTATTGCAATTTTAATGGTGCTTGTATAATAAATAAAGGTTTCCGAGTCAGTGGTATAAGATTGTGTATGCAATTACACAATTGTACTTACCCTGTAACTACATGGAACAAGAGGGTAACAAGCCTCACTTTAATTTACGGCCCGCAATGTCACACTTACACTGTAACTACATGGAACAAGAGGGTAACAAGCACCATTACATGAAACAAGAGTATCTTTCCCCAAGATTTAAGCAAAAGTTGCAATAGTTTTAGTTTTCAGTGCACTTTTGTTCAAAATATTACTTTCTAAATGCATAGATATGCACCCTGTAAATTTTATAAAGCCTATACAGTATGTACTTATTCACCATTATTACAAAAAGATACTCAGTGTATGTTTTTGCTAAATTGCTACCAAATGTAAGATTGTTATATCATAATAATAGAATAAGTACCCCTTAGTTCTATAGTACTTACAGTATAAATATATTTTTTTAATTCTCCTGGTTGTTACCCCTTTATTCCCCAAACTTAAAATAGTGTTCCCTTATACTTAAATTGTATGTACGTTATAGGTACACTATAATTACAGACGGTTATGCTGTAAAATCGCTTTAATTACACAGTACTTTCCGGGCTGTAATCTAAAGCGTTACCGAAAACACTTAATTCACAACTATTTTAACTCTTCTAAAAATTTTGTTTTTGCTTGTTTGTGTGCAGTGGAGTGTACAGGAGTTTGTTACACGTACATGCATGAGCACAAATACACTGTATACAGTATGTAGGCTATGCACAATTGATGAATTTTACACAATTGAACTGAATCAACACTTAACTGAGTTGAGCTGTATAATGACACTATTGACTTGGTAGAGCTGGTTTTCAGGAGAATTTGAATTTGTTATTACACTGAAAAAAGGTTTGAAATTGAAAAATGGTTCAATCCATTTTACCATTATTTGTTTTATTTTTCAAGTAATATGTTTTTCGTTCAAAACATTGTTAAATATAAATATTTTTCATTAAGAGCTCAACTAAGAAATATTTGTTTTGACGGATGTAATTTCAAGGTTACACACAGGCCAGCCAGCGCATGGGCATTAAACACAAATCTCGACCAGTCACCAGACTGCTCTTCAAGTCTATGTTCTGTCGATCACTTTCCTGCACTGCTGATAAACTGAAGTAAGTGAAACAAACAACCATTTAAATGTGCTGCTGTATTTAGTAGCCTGTCAATTTTATGCCAGACATGTTGCTCTACTGACTTTCTCTGGTAGATAAGTATATGTACGTTAGTTTGAAAATGTTAACTTGGTGTTTGCTAGCTTAGTTTACACTAGGTAACGTTAAAATGCCGATGTTAATCAATTTCTGACCAATTGCAAAAGGGAACATAAGTTTACCCATGGCTTATTTTGATTTTACAATTGTAATTAACGTGAACGTTTAATCATTGGACGTATCTCGAGTCAGCGTCAAGTTAACCTGATCAACAACTAACTTAAGTGAAGGAGCTACATGTAAAGGGACTGGCTTACACGTGTGATTAATGGTAAGGTTAGCTAACAGTTGTGACTATTGACTCACACAATGGTCATTTATTTATGGCTTGTATACATATACAGAAGTAATGCTGCATTGCGCCAATCGTTGATGTCGGTTGGTTTTCAAAAATGTGTAGTACTAGCCAGAGGACACTGGGGGGCAGTAAAAAAACAGTTTTTTTGTGGCGTTAATAGGGTTGACACACTATTGAATCATATTGTAATGATTATTATATCAACTGATAACATATATTGTGATAAAGATTGTTGACCATAATGTCTGGCCCTACCCTCTTGCCCCCCTTACCACATACTCTCCTGAATGTCTCTACTTTCTAATGGATCAATGTGCATGTATAACCATTCCCATTCATTCATTCCTACATAAACTAGCTCTCAATCTCACACTTAACAAACCTTGACACACTCACAGTAAATGAATGGATCGACTTAACCAGTTATATTAATTTTATACAGGATACTGACACCGCTACAAAGAGGGAGATTGCACTTAAATGTCAAAGAATCAAAAATTTCCTGGAAAGGCAAGAATACTTTAGAGATGTGAAAATGCTAGCTAAGGCTGTCCACTTCAAAATTAGCCATCAGACTATGTTAAGATATATGTCTGAAAACAGTCTGAAGGCTCATTTCAAATAGAGATACAATTACTTTCAGCTAAAATCAGAGTCCCATACGCTGGTAAGTTTATGCGACTTATATTTATATTTCAACAACGAATTGGAGTAAAAACATCATTTTATAATTAGTTAGAAGTTAATGCTAATTATAAAATTATGTGCAGCCTTATGTGCAGTTTGTGTTTGCATACAGTTTGTTATTCAAGTGTTATTATATCTAAAAATAAATTGCATTTGAATTTAGGCTAATAGTTTGGGCTCTGTTGTTAACCTTTAATATTATAGTAATGTGCTTCCTAAAGTAAGGGCTACCTATATAATTTACAGCACTATCAGAGTTTTTTTTTTTTTATCCTTAAGAAACTTTTGATAACAATTTAAAGACAGAGACACAATTTGTTCAATACACCATTTAACCACAGATTCACATTACATTAACCCCTCGTGGACATTACATGCTGCATTTCTTTCAAGCTGACAGTCATAGATATTTTTGGAAATCTAAAAACAGTATACCAACATCCATTTGTTAAATTCTCAAATGAAATAATACTCTGTATAAAAACTAGATTTGGTCTTCAAAAAACTGTTTTTTAAAAATGAGTGAAAAATAGGGGGTGGTCTTATAATCAGGCCAATATGGTATTAGCTGACCTGAATATAAGAATATACGGTCATGTATTTGTCTCTTGTTTTGTGTGCAAACACATGGCCGGTTGTTTTTGACACAGTCCATGTGTTTGCATTGTCTTGTGTTTTACCTAGTTTCCTTGTTAGTTAATGTTGTATCAGTGTCACCTGTGATTGTGATCATGTGTCCTTACCACGCCCCTTGTTCCCTCGTTAGTATTGATGTTCATCAGTGTCACCTGTACCGTTGTGATTATATGTAAGCTCCCTGTGTTTGTTCCTCAGTGCTGGTTCGTCTTGTTAACATTTGGTTCTGTGAATATTGTAATCTGTCTGTGAAAGTTCCAGGTCCTATTTATTGTCTGCGTTACTGTTTGTTTGCCCCATCGTCGGTCTTTGTTTTCCTTTTGTAAATAACCTGTGTTTTGTGAAAGTACTGTCTGCGCTTGGGTTCTATTTAGCGTGATGTGACATACGGTGTTAGCCTGCGGGCCGTCTGAATGTTAATCTGGGGGGAAACCCAAGCTGTATCGATTCCTTATTCTGTTTCCTAAATTATTTTCCAGGTGTCAGAAGGAAGAGGCTGAAAAAAAAAATGTTCAGCAAGAAACCATGGCAATCTTCGTCATCAGAGACGCGTACAGGCTGTACCCACAAACATTGGCATCATACTCGAGGGACAAGAGGTTCTGAACGACATGCCGTCTGTTGCAAACGCTGTTGCCATTCTCCCGGGCCTTCTTTATGCCTTCAATCTGGAATATCCCAAGACATTTGTTAAGATATTTTGTTTATATCAATGGTCCTTGTGTATATTCTGTCTGTCTCTCTGTGTGTAGTCATGTTTGTGTTTCAGATGGGCGTTACCTCTCTTAACCTGTGAAAGACTGTGATTGGTCCTGCTATGCACCTGACCTGGAAATGAGGACCGCCCTAAACACTTAAGGGGGCTCACTGTGTGCCATCGTGTGCTGTGTGCCATCGTGGACTGTGTGCCATCGTGGACTGTGTGCTGTGTGCCATCGTGGACTGTGTCCTGTGTGCCATCGTGTGCTGTGTCCTGTGTGCCATCGTGGACTGTGTCCTGTGTGCCATCGTGGACTGTGTCCTGTGTGCCATCGTGGACTGTGTGCCCCTCGTGGACTGTGTGCCCATCGTGGACTGTGTGCCCATCGTGGACTGTGTGCCCATCGTGACTGTGTGCCCATCGTGGACTGTGTGCCATCGTGGACTGTGTGCCATCGTGGACTGTGTGCCCATCGACTGTGTGCCCATCGTGGACTGTGTGGCATCGTGGACTGCCATCGTGGACTGTGTGCCCATCGTGGACTGTGTGCCATCGTGTGCTGTGTGCCATCGTGGACTGTGTGCTGTGTGCCATCGTGGACTGTGTCCTGTGTGCCATCGTGTGCTGTGTCCTGTGTGCCATCGTGGACTGTGTGCCCCTCGTGGACTGTGTGCCCATCGTGGACTGTGTGCCCATCGTGGACTGTGTGCCCATCGTGACTGTGTGCCCATCGTGGACTGTGTGCCATCGTGGACTGTGTGCCCATCGACTGTGTGCCCATCGTGGACTGTTTGCCCATCGTGGACTGTGTGGCATCGTGGACTGCCATCGTGGACTGTGTGCCCATCGTGGACTGTGTGCCATCGTGTGCTGTGTGCCATCGTGGACTGTGTCCTGTGTGCCATCGTGTGCTGTGTGCCATCGTGGACTGTGTCCTGTGTGCCATCGTGTGCTGTGTCCTGTGTGCCATCGTGGACTGTGTCCTGTGTGCCATCGTGGACTGTGTGCCATCGTGGACTGTGTGCCATCGTGGACTGTGTGCCCCTCGTGGACTGTGTGCCCCTCGTGGACTGTGTGCCCATCGTGGACTGTGTGCCATCGTGGACTGTGTGCCCATCGTGACTGTGTGCCCATCGTGGACTGTGTGCCATCGTGGACTGTGTGCCATCGTAGACTGTGTGCCCATCGACTGTGTGCCCATCGTGGACTGTGTGCCCATCGTGGACTGTGTGGCATCGTGGACTGCCATCGTGGACTGTGTGCCCATCGTGGACTGTGTGCCATCGTGGACTGTGTGCCCATCGTGGACTGTGTGCCATCGTGGACTGCCATCGTGGACTGTGTGCCATCGTGGACTGTGTGCCATCGTGGACTGTGTGCCCATCGTGGTGTGCCATCGTGGACTGTGTGCCATCGTGGACTGTGTCCTGTGTGCCATCGTGGACTGTGTGCCATCGTGTGCTGCCATCGTGGACTGTGTGCCATCGTGTGCTGCCATCGTGGACTGTGTGCCATCGTGGACTGCCATCGTGGACTGTGTGTTGTGCCATCGTGGACTGTGTGCTGTGTGCCATCGTGGACTGTGTCCTGTGTGCCATCGTGGACTGTGTCCTGTGTGCCATCGTGGACTGTGTGCTGTGTGCCATCGTGGACTGTGTCCTGTGTGCCATCATGGACTGTGTCCTGTGTGCCATCGTGGACTGTGTGCCATCGTGGACTGTGTCCTGTGTGCCATCGTGGACTGTGTGCCATCGTGGGCTGTGTGCCATCGTGGACTGTGTGCTGTGTGCCATCGTGGACTGTGTCCTGTGTGCCATCGTGGACTGTGTGCCATCGTGGACTGTGTCCTGTGTGCCATCGTGGACTGTGTCCTGTGTGCCATCGTGGACTGTGTGCCCATCATGGACTGTGTGCCATCGTGGACTGTGTGCCCATCGTGGACTGTGTGCTGTGTGCCATCGTGGACTGTGTCCTGTGTGCCATCGTGGACTGTGTGCCCATCATTGACTGTGTGCCATCGTGGACTGTGTGCCCATCGTGGACTGTGTGCCCATCGTGGACTGTGTGCCATCGTGGACTGTGTGCCCATCGTGGACTGTGTGCCATCGTGGACTGTGTCCTGTGTGCCATTGTGGACTGTGTCCTGTGTGCCATCGTGGACTGTGTGCTGTGTGCCATCGTGGACTGTGTGCCATCGTGGACTGTGTGCCATCGTGGACTGTGTGCCATCGTGGACTGTGTGCCATCGTGGACTGTGGACTGTGTGCCATCGTGGACTGTGAGCCATCGTGGACTGTGTGCCCATCGTGGACTGTGTGCCCATCGTGGACTGTGTGCCCATCGTGGACTGTGTGCCCATCGTGGACTGTGTGCCCATCGTGGACTGTGTGGACTGTGTGCCCATCGTGGACTGTGTGCCATTGTGGACTGTGTGCCCATCGTGGACTGTGTGCCATCGTGGACTGTGTGCCATCGTGGACTGTGTGCCCATCGTGGACTGTGTGGACTGTGTGCCCATCGTGGACTGTGTCCTGTGTGCCATTGTAGACTGTGTCCTGTGTGCCATCGTGGACTGTGTGCTGTGTGCCATCGTGGACTGTGTGCCATCGTGGACTGTGTGCCATCGTGGACTGTGTGCCATCGTGGACTGTGTGCCATCGTGGACTGTGGACTGTGTGCCATCGTGGACTGTGAGCCATCGTGGACTGTGTGCCCATCGTGGACTGTGTGCCCATCGTGGACTGTGTGCCATTGTGGACTGTGTGCCCATCGTGGACTGTGTGCCATCGTGGACTGTGTGCCATCGTGGACTGTGTGCCCATCGTGGACTGTGTGGACTGTGTGCCCATCGTGGACTGTGTGCCATTGTGGACTGTGTGCCCATCGTGGACTGTGTGCCATCGTGGTCTGTGTGCCATCGTGGACTGTGTGCCCATCGTGGACTGTGTGCCCATCGTGGACTGTGTGCCCATCGTGGACTGTGTGCCATCGTGGACTGTGTGCCATCGTGGACTGTGTGCCCATTGTGGACTGTGTGCCCATTGTGGACTGTGTGCCCATCGTGGACTGTGTGCCCATCGTGGACTGTGTGCCCATCGTGGACTTTGTGCCATCGTGGACTGTGTGCTACCACGTTAGTCCTGTTTGATTGTGCTTCACGTTAGTCCTGTTTGATTGTGCTTCACGTTAGTTCTGTTTGATTGTGCTCCACGTTAGTTCTGTTTGATTGTGCTCCACGTTAGTCCTGTTTGATTGTGCTCCACGTTAGTCCTGTTTGATTGTGCTCCACGTTAGTCCTGTTTGATTGTGCTCCACGTTAGTCCTGTTTGATTGTGCTTCACGTTAGTCCTGTTTGATTGTGCTCCACGTTAGTCCTGTTTGATTGTGCTTCACGTTAGTCCTGTTTGATTGTGCTCCACGTTAGTTCTGTTTGATTGTGCTCCACGTTAGTCCTGTTTGATTGTGCTCCACGTTAGTCCTGTTTGATTGTGCTTCACGTTAGTCCTGTTTGATTGTGCTCCACGTTAGTTCTGTTTGATTGTGCTCCACGTTAGTCCTGTTTGATTGTGCTCCACGTTAGTCCTGTTTGATTGTGCTCCACGTTAGTCCTGTTTGATTGTGCTCCACGTTAGTCCTGTTTGATTGTGCCCCACGTTAGTCCTGTTTGATTGTGCCCCACGTTAGTCCTGTTTGATTGTGCTCCACGTTAGTCCTGTTTGATTGTGCTCCACGTTAGTCCTGTTTGATTGTGCTCCACGTTAGTCCTGTTTGATTGTGCTCCACGTTAGTCCTGTTTGATTGTGCTCCACGTTAGTCCTGTTTGATTGTGCTCCACGTTAGTCCTGTTTGATTGTGCTCCACGTTAGTCCTGTTTGATTGTGCTCCACGTTAGTCCTGTTTGATTGTGCTCCACGTTAGTCCTGTTTGATTGTGCTCCACGTTAGTCCTGTTTGAT